>CM030374.1:13885858-13935288 GCA_003604175.2 Clonorchis sinensis
ATACATATATATATATATGTATATATAAAATTGGACGAACTTTATGGTTGTACGGCAGTGAAGCATCAGTGTCAACACTGATGTTGCTGTCTTTGATGATAATGATGATTGGGGTGTATCGATATTAGGGTAGTTAGGTTAATACCCGGATAGGATAACCACAGGACAGTCAGCTTGACTCTTGTCGCTACAGGGCTTTTGGGGTCATCTAATTTTCGTCGTGGTACGGTGTCACACAAAACCTTGACCCGTGTTCAACAAGCAGGATTTCAACCAGGTAGGGCTTACATCGACTTCCTCACAACACATCGATGTCAGAGCAACACTACATGTCCAGAGGACGGGCAGCTTTGGTGTTTCTTGATTTAGAGTGCGTCCAATTCTGTCTATCGGTCGGTGTTTTTAACTTGCTTAACAGAGGCTTCGGAAATCTGTATACAATCCGGTCCCTATATATACGGACCTCCGAGCGTGTGGGTAAATGACCCCTCCCAGCAGCAACACCCTTTCGTCATTCTACCCTAAAGAAGCACGAGGGGTGAGACTGAAAGGTTACCCAAGCCTAGATAGGGCAGTTGAAATCTAGTAGTTGGGTTCCAACGACGAAACTTCCGACCAGTTAATTCGCACCTCAATAGCTGAGTCTCGATTGCATGTCTGAGGAAGGAACGTTAATAGGGTGATGCTGGCACTCGGCAAGCTGTGCAAATTTGGCGCGTTAAATACTGAGGTTTCATCGGCTGCATAATGTAGGGCAAAAATGGTCTCCATTGCCACTCCACTTGAGCACCGAGGAAAGAATGTTATCTTAGGAAATATGTCCATATTGCCACCATTAAAAAGCACCCATAACCCAACAAAATAGCAGCTATGCTATTATAACATTACAAGGACAATATTGTTCTCACCAGAATCACGCTAAACATAAACATTCGAACGCCTTGACAGCGGTCCGAGTGGGAACAGCTGATGGAAGTCAACACATTTTTAACGGAAAGAAGCATTTCATCTCCTTGAACAAGAACAAGATGATACACTTTTAAAAAAATCGTGCTCCATAAAAGACTTCTACATTCCTCAAACTACACGGATAGCCAGCCGAAATGGCAATTCATGAAAGCCCACAATACTCCGCAATCAGGAAAACTTGAAAAAAATTGCGGATTCCCCGCAAGGTGATCATAATCTCACTTTCGAAGTCCTCCGCAATCTGGTAAAGCTAAAAGTGAACCAAACAAAACCGACTTCTGCCGAAAATGAGCATCCACGACAAATCACGCGCACTGAACTATCCGGTGAATATCCGCAGTAAAACGATAAATTAAAAGAAGCATTCAGCTTACTAAAAACGGGAGCCGTGCGGAATGGAACGTGAGGTGTTCACGGATTCACGGATTGATACACAGGATCGAGGCTTTCTCCCAAGTTTCCCGGGTGGGTTCCGCGGCTGTCGTTCACCTGAAAGGCACGAGAGAAAAAAGGTGTAGCACTGCTCTTTAAGTTCTCAGCGCGGGGCAGTATGCTTGCCAGCGCAGGGACTCGCGTAAATGAGTGTCTAATAGTGTTTTGAACTGAGTTCTGGAGGGAGCGTGGACAACCGTCTGAGGAAGGTTATTCCACGCAGCAACTACCCGAAATGAGAAAAAGTTTGCCTAATGAAGGTGTGCGCTCTGAGCTTAAAAATCTTCTTACCATTTCCCCGCCGTGTGTTTGCTGGGTCAACGGTGAAAAAACTGTTGGCAAAGCCTTGTTCAAACAGGGCGTAAGTAAGAATTAAGTCCCATCGGTGGCGACGATACCCCAAGGGAAAGAGGTCAGGCACAGCGAGAGGCGTTTCTTAGTCCGTGGACTTGAGGCCGGCAACCATTTTCGTAGCAGCTCGCTGGACACGCTCAATGAGAATTACGTCTTTCGTGCGTCCTGAGTAGACAACCAAGTTGGCATATTCAAGGAGCGGTCTGACGTAGGCCCCATAAAGTATTTGGAAGTCCATGCGGGTAATACGGGAGAAGGTGCGCCGAATCATCCATAGGACGGCGAATGCCTTTTGAGCCTTTTGAGCCTTTCGAACTGAATCAAAACGACGGAGGCTGATAAGGTTGCTTTGTACTTACATGCGACCATGCTAGTCCCGACTGTCCTCTCTGATAACACTCCTGCACCTTTTATGCGATGCACTGTGGATTCAAGTCCCGCTGCGCGGGTCCGATTCTCTACTTCTCGGTGTGGTCTACGTTGCCCTTCGAGTCCTCCGGAAGATGACCGGTTCCTCATGCGAACCATTGGGCAACTCTCCTTCAGCTACCACTTCACTCACCTGCTGCTGGTAGGTGACTTCAACTCTCAAAGGCCCCCTGGACGGAGCTCCAGTGCGTCGGATCAAGTGGACCTTTTGCAGCGGCACTGACCGAAGTCGTCCGACAGAGCGCTTGGACTCAACATGTCATTGCACCCATTAGATACCGCGGGGCAAACAACCGCCCTCCTGGATTTGGCCATCACCAACGAAAGACATTTCGTTGATCAAGTGATAATTAACGCTCCACTGTGACATAGCGACCACTGTGTGCTGACCTTTGAGTTCATCTGCTATTGGGCCAGAAATCCCGAACCCCAAAGTGGATTCGAAACTTCTGCCGTGCAGACTTTTCAGGAATGCGCATCTTTCTTGAACAAGTTAAACTGGGACATGGTAAGAAGATTTTAAGCTCAGAGCGCACACCTTCATTAGGCAAACTTTTTTCTCATTTCGGGTAGTTGCTGCGTGGAATAACCTTCCTCAGACGGTTGTCCACGCTCCTCCAGAACTCAGTTCAAAACACTATTAGACACTCATTTACGCGAGTCCCTGCGCTGGCAAGCATACTGCCCCGCGCGAGAACTTAAAGAGCAGTACTACACCCTTTTTTCACTTGTGCCTTTCAGGTGAACGACAGCCGCGGAACCCACCCGGGAAACTTGGGAGAAAGCCTCGATCCTGTGCATCAATCCATGAATATGTGAATCTGTGAACGCGTGAGCCGATTTCTCACGGTGCAGTGAGAGGGACATGTTTGGATCCAGCCAGATACTCAAATCCTATTTGGCATCTAACCTCGTGATGTCTTCTGACCCATTCTCACCATACATCACAAAGGCATTCGCTGAGTCTCCTCCAAATTACATATGGACGCACTTTTCGTCATTCAGAGGAAGATGCCAGTCCAACGACCACTGCTTTGCAGCGTCTACATCTACTGGGAGGACACTGGCCTTGGAACTCCACGATTTCCAGTCGTCCGCAAAAAGTAGACATGGACTTGCAAGAACATCTGGAAGGTCGTTGACGTATATCAGGAACAGCAAAGGTCCCAAAACGGAGCCCTGAGGAACTCCAATGGAGACGGGCGCCACAGAAGAGCAGGTCAAGCCTACTTTCACTCCGAATGATCTGTCTGATAGGAAAACCTCAATCAAGCATATAAGTTCCTCTTTACTCCCGTAATACTCGGGTTTGTTGAGCGGCGGGACGCGTGGGACTCGGGCGAATGCTTTTTGGCAGTCAAAAAATATGGCATCCGATATGAGTCTCTGGTCCCTCGCTGGATTAATATCAAGTGCAATAATCGGTCAGCTTTCGGACCGTCTCATTTGGAATTATGATTCCATGGGGTTGGACGCCATACCAAAGATCGCCTGCACTTGGTGATAGCGAAATTGGTGCTCCTTAACCAACCACAGGGAACTCCGCTACAACGGCCAGTATCGCGCTTTGATATAACCGCCCATAAATTTCCACGTCTGTAGCATCGCGGATTTCCAGCTTAATACAGGGGATCAAGGCTTTTGCCTACCTTCCCCGGTCGGACATATTTTTGTGGTTCAGTGGCTCTCATTCAACTGATAGGTACAAGGGAAAAGCTCTTCATGTCCTCAGCGATCTTTAGTGAGCTTGCAGGCGCAAGGAATTACATGAAAACTCACCTGATTTGAACTAAGTCTTAGGTGCAGCGTGGATAACCGTCGAATAGAGGTTATTCCACGCATCAGCCACACCAAATGGGAGAAACTTTAGTTTATTAAATTTTATCGCGCTGGACTTGAGCATTCCACCATGCCGACGCCCCGTGTTGGTTGTGTCTGCGGTAGAAAAATCTATCGGCCACACCCTTCTCAGGCCACACTCCCCCGTGCGTCTGCCCACTATTACAGAAGCCTCAAATGCAGTGTCAAATAGCCAAGCCACCGACTTGACAGCCACCGGAAACGGGATTAAGGGTGCGGAGTCTTCATTCGAAAAAGCCAGAGTTTGTCCTCAACTATCCCAGGTTAACTGGATGAATTTCACTGTTTTCCAAACCGCTTCATTTCTTGCCACTTCCAGGCGAGAAAACTGGAATCAGGTGAGTGGGACACTTTCTCCAGCGGAGTCTCATCTGGAACATGCACTTTTCTCCAAAACGGTTGCGTGCCAAATAGAAATTTTCCCGTAAGAATACTACGCTTTGCAGTATGTGTGTGCACACCAAAAACCATCGTAATTGACCCTACTTTTGTGGAAATTTCTTTCAATTAGATTTCCTTTGTAATTTTTGGTGCGCGCCAAATTTTACCGTTGCACCGATATGACTCATCGAGTCATGGGGTTCTCTTCAGGCATGTTGGTTTAGAAATTGGCCGCTCTCAAATTCTCACCTTCCACTGCCAGTAAGAATTCGTTAAATGGATACACTGATAGTAATTATGTAGCTTGTGTGCGTGCCGCGGGAAAAATAGGCAGCAGCTCTGTTTTGCGTTAAGAGTGGATGCATTACAATCGCAGACCTACCTGTGACTTCCGCCTATTGTAAGCGGTTCACGATATCATATTTTATAAGGCGCGGCTTAATTATTCGGAACTATTGCTAACGCTGAAGATTTGGACTCTGAAACACATCAACCATACAGGGAACTTGCAGAAGAACGCAATGCATATAAAATTAATAACCGGTGGGTGTTGACCTTGAACACATCGTGATTTCCGAATGGTTGTTTCAATTTACCAGGGGCCGATCGGTGTCACTCCAGTCGCTCCTCTTACAAACCCGTGCAGTTAAATCTTTATGGAGTCAGATTGAAATTCACATTTTACATTAGATGAACGTCCGTTTATCCCACATATGTTTTGGTTTGCGGATAGTTTTGGCAAAGTGCAGCCTGTCATAGCTTGGCTCCTTTTATGGATACGTGGGTGCATTGCTAAATGAACTGGCAAGGAGTTTCTTGCGTGTAGGTAATGCTGCAGTGCAAATACTTCGAAAAACGACACTCATTAACCCACTGAATAGGTGAGCTCGCCAAGAATTTACCAAGAAATTTGAAAGAGCAATAAACCATGTCAATTTCGAACGTACATCTTGTGGTCTGCTTAGGTAAAACCGAAGAGATCCGGTTGTGGTCATCCCATTCACGTGTATTTCCCTCAACCTACGTTTGAAAAAGCCGTGTAGTTTATGCTCTGCTCAAGTCAGCTAGTTTGTCCTGGCAGAAGATCTTTACGTGAAGACAGATCTTTTACAGGGAAGTGGCACTTAAACGACCAAACACTGAACAATCTTGAGGTAGTGGCAAAACTCTGCAAACTACACAAAGCTATTGGCCAAATAAATTTTGCCTAAGGAAGCCAATTGCAAGAGAATACCTGGCTCCCACCTAGTCGAGGCAAAGAAGCATCCACAATCGCGTCATGAAGCAAAACATGATGAACTGGTGCCATGTATGTGACTAAAATGGAGCTGATTATTAAAAGCAAACCGAAATTGTGTTCGCTCTAGCTATGGGGTTTTCTAGGTGGAGTTAATCTTGTTCGACTGTGCCTATCCGTTAAATCTTACCTACGGCAAATCGTTTACGTGAGTGAACTTGCAACGAAAATGAACAACGCCTGCTAGTATTTAACACCCGGTTCACCAAGGAAGCAAACTTCCGAAATGATGCAAGACTGACTTTTTCACCCTGTTTTTAAAGTCGGACATAAATTAAATGGAGTCTACAACAAGCCCTACTCAGTTGGATACTCTAATAACTTTTGGTTTCATTCAACTTGTCCGACGTATCAAGTTAGAAAGATTGGATTGCAAGTGTTTAGCATGGTACCGTGGTTTCCGATGCACACCTTGCGTCGAGTAAAGTGTTCGGAGATAACGTGACGTGGTTCACAAGCATGATGCAACAATGCATCCCTGTGATTGTCGCCCATTGTCAGTAATAGGAGAATGAGCTCCAAAGGTACCTGGACTGTACAACTGCCAATGGAATAGCCGTTTTGGTTGAGACAGATTCAATTGGTTGTCCTCCACTTGACCTTGACGCGAGGTCTATTTTCAGCAACAGTTTTTGGCCCGCCTAGAACTTTCCACGTGAGCTTTATAAACAGCCCGTTTTCGGCTGCACATAACACGCCTGTACGCGTCAGTGTTCAATAGATCAGCTGATTTGCACGTTCATTGGCTTCCTGGTTTGGCTAAGCGCATCAGGCTACCAAGCGGCTATCCAGACTCGGGTTCACGGTATTAAGAAAGCATAAGGAGAACTGTGGTCCACAACAAGTTGGCGACGGAAACCCTTAGAAATCGAACTCCACAATGCCACTTTTACATGAAGGACTGACTTTTATTTTGCAACAGTAGCAAGCAAAATTTGAGGAGTCCCAGTTGAGGTCAGTCGAAGCAATCCTTCACAAATTGGAAAATCGTAGCCCAGCTACAACTGAAACGAAGAAGGCCTCTGTTGACGCTGCTGCGGACAGCATAGCTGAGTTTCACTACGACGCAGAATCCAATTCCACCTTCGAATCATGGTACCGAAGATGCAAAGACATTTTCCGCACGGAATTTGTGGATTTGGACGATGGTTAAGAATCCCGACTGCTGCTCCGGAAGCTCATGACAGGCGATCATGTCAAATTTATTAATTTTATTTCCCCAAAGCCCCAAAAGACTTTTCTTTTGATGAACTTGTACAACTATTGAGAGATTTTTTTTCGAGTCATCTTCTTTACTGAACGTTCGCCACAACAGTTTGAAGCTGGTTAAATCGGACAGTAATGACTATCTTACGTATGAAATCTTAGTGAACCATCATTGTGAACGATTCGAACTCAGGGAAATGACAGAGGACCATTTCAAATGTTCCAGCTTTATCTGTGGGCTACAGGTGCTACAAGGTGCCGAGTACCGAACTCGATTGCTAAGCAAGATTGAACAGGATCCATCGATCAACCTCCAAACGGTTAGCACGGAGTGCCAAAGTTTACTTGCTCTCAAGAACGATAGAGCCATGATAGAACGCAAAAATCTATCTCAGCCCGGCCACTACATACCGTTCCGAAGATTATTCAAAGACCAGGTACGAAGAAGCAATCGGTAGAGTTCAGTAAGCCATCTACGTCCTGCTGGCAATGCAATGAATGGCACTTCGTACGCTTGTGCCCTTCCAAGAAGCATAAGTGACGGGAGTGCCACAAATAGGGACACAAAGAAGAGTGTTGCCGCACAACTCTCTCAACAAGACAACGAACCATTCAAGCCAACAGCGCGTTCTTTAAAGCCATACACCAAGCCGGTACCAGCCATTTGCAACCCGGATTGGGAACGCCAGAGGAAATTTGTGTCAGTTGTCCTAAATGGCGTACCGGTGTAACGGTGGATACTACTGAGGAGACACACGAGTAGTGTGTTTTCTCGTTAATCCGATTCAGGTCCCTTGAAAAGTGAGATCTATTACGGAATTTGTGGAGTCGCTTTGTAGCATTTGCTTGCATTTGAGCGACAGTCAATGAATATCCAGAAAAGTTCAGGAAGACGCGTTCAAGGAGATGGGTGTTCAGTTTTGTAAGCGAGATGCATATGAGAGTTTTGCTCCCCTGTTCTATAGTCTGTACCTGTTAAGTTGGTGTTCTCAAATAGACAACTCCGCAGTGAAGGCTTTCTTCCTTTCATTTGGTGCCGTGACCAGGATAAGGATGAAGATCCCGTGGCCACAATCCTTTGAGGATGGGGATGTTCGGACCTTATTGTAGGACTAAGAGGAGGTGGCAGAGGTTGCTGGACTGGATACCGACCGGGGTAGTTTGGCTGCGCTGAAGACCATCCTCAGGGGCCGGACGAAGACTGCCTTGGATGTGACCAGAAGGGGCCCTCGGAAGATGGACTGGATCGCCGCGAAGAAAGCCCTTGCAGCGGAGTTCGTCACCACGTCCAGCCGCCAGGAGGCTGTGGGGCGGTTCAATACGGCCAGGATGGCACCTGGATGTGACCCAACCGTGTTCTTCGCCAGCCTGCAGCAATCGTTGGATCGGGCTTTGCTGGGACTGGACGGAGTGTCGCGCCACCAGTTGCTTTCCGATCAGTTCGTCGAAGGTGTGCAGCCGGCGCTTGGTGCCCAGTTGCGGTTGGCGAAAGCAACTGGCCGGTTGAGCGTAAATCACCTGGTGCATCTGGCACGGGAACGTGCCGGAGCACCACTGTCCACATTGCAGTCACAAGAGAAGAGGGATGATTCACCAGTGGACGAACTGCAGACCAGATTGGACCAACTCGCGGAACAGCTTGCAGCCATAAAGACAGAATCGCAGAAGCACGCTCAAACGAGCCGGTGCTACAAGTGTGGCAGGCCTGGTCACTGGAGGAATCAATATCGACCACTTGCAAATAATAAAATTTTAGGGTACTCCTCTTTTCCTGGGTGGGTTGCGATCAGCACAGTGACACAGACCACCGTACGGGTCATTATCTAGATAGACAGGGTGAAGGAGATCTGCTTAGTTGATACAGGAGCAGAGGTATCGCTGAAGTGGAGAGGGAACCAAGCTGAATGCAAACTTTGCGCGCTAGCCGTGAGAGCTGTGGGTGGATATCGACTGCAAATTGACGGGTTTCAATGCACTCAATGAGCCTAGGCGACAAGTCCGTGCAGCACACGTTCCTGATCAGCCCAGACATTCGGCAGACAGCATTGAGGGCAGATCTTCTCAAGAGCACAGATTCCATGGTTGGCTTAAAGCGAGGAAAGCTGGTGACAAAGTTTGGCGCAGTCAGGCTTGAAGATTATCCAAGCACTGCCGCAAGTAAGCTTCATGTCCGAAGGCTTCCGTCTTGTAACGTACGGTCAGTGCAGTCCGTGGTCAAGGAATATTCCGAACTGTTCACGGGCGATGAGGGCCCGTTTGGCTTCTGCCCGTGGATCCATCACAAAACCCCCCTCTCGTCAGAACGCTTTCGTCCTTACGGCCGCCGTTTTCTGCCACTACACCTACGGGTGGAGATGCGTAAACAAATTCAAGAGAGGCTGAAGAATGGCATAATCATCATTATCATTATTATATTATTATTATTATCTCGTTTATTTGGACGACATTATCATCATCGGCTCTGAGGCAGAAAATCTCCGCAAACGTATCGGTCAAGTGCTGGACCGAATCCAAGACGACGGATTTCATCTCAGAAGTGAAAAGTGTCAATTTTTTATATGTTCCATCAAATACCTCGGACTCATAACCGATCGTCATGGCCGAAGATCGGACCCAGAAAACGTAGATGCCGTCAAACAACTGCCTCCACCCAAAGATTTACCCGCATTTAGGTCACTCCTGGGGCGCATCAGTCATTATAGTGTTTTTGTGCCAGCAGTGCATGATATCCGCGGTCCACTGAACCGTCTGCTATTCAAGACTCAGTGGAATTGGGACGCTGATTGCCAGGACAGTTTTCAGAAAATCAAGCCTATGCTTACTTCCGACTTACTTTTGACAAGTTACGACCCTTCCCGTGATATCACCCTTGTGACTGATGCATCCAGCTATGGCTTGGGAGGAGTCATTTCACATACGTTTGAAGATGGCTGGGAAAAAGCCATAGCCCAAGCCGCTCGATCTTTGACAGCGGAAGAACGGAGTTGCAGTCAGATTGAAAAACAAGCTTTGGCGGTTGGTTTGCCATGAAAAAGTTCCACAAGCTGCTTTATGGCCGCAAATTTACCCCAACCACTGACCACAGACCATTATTGGCCGTGTTTGGATCTAAGAAAGGCAGTCCTGTCTACTCTGCCAATCGACTTCAAAGATGGGCTACAATCTTACCCGGTTACAACTTTAGCATCAAGTTTAAATTGACTGACAAGATCGGTCAGGCGGATGCATTATCAAGCCTTTTAGAAAATAGACCACCAGATTCAGAAGATTCAGTTATGGCTCAGATCTCAGCTGAACCAGAAATACGATGTACACTTACGGAAGCTATCAAGGGTACTCCTGTCACATTCGCAATGATACGCAAGGCAACCATACTGGACCCGCTACTGAGTCAGGTAAATAAGTACCACCCCTCCAAGCGACCACAAAATATTAAAAATAAAGACTTGCTTCAGTTTTATCAAAGACGATCGTCACTTTCTGTTGTTAATGATTGCCTATTGTTCGCAGAACGCGTGGTTGTTCCAAGAGAGCTGCAAAGGTTTGTTCTGTAACAGTTTAATAAAGGACATCCTGGGATCAGCCGGATAAAATCATTGATCCGAAGTTATGTTTATTGGCCTCACTTTGACAGCCAAGTAGAAAAGCTCGTCAAATCTTGTCATCAATGTGCATGGATTTCAAAGTCCCCTAGAAAATATGAACTCTGTTCTTGGCCGGTAACACAAAATGCATGGTCATGGATACACGTGAACTATGCAGGTCCCGTGAACAGACAAAGTTTTCTCATTATCGTGGACGCTTACAGCAAGTGGCCAAAAATTTTTCCCATGAGGTCAACAACGACCACAGTAACCATTAACAAGTTGTGGGAAGTTTTCAGTTGTTTCGGCTGTCCTGAAAAGTTTGTATCTAACAAGGGATACAGTTTACGTCGTCCAAATTTGCGGGCTTCTGTCTTGCCTGTGGGACTGAACGTGTTAGAATGCCACCATATCACCCACAATCAAGTGGCATGGCAGAACAACTCGTGGATATTTTCAAAAGAGCTTTGCTCAAGGCGGAAGAGGAAGGAACCGCGGAAAACATCCTACAACAATTCCTCGTAATGTACCGTCTGACTCCACATCCGTCCACGCTGGAGGGCAAGTCACCTGCAGGGACACTACTCTACCGCACTCCTCGAAGCATCTTTGACCTTCTGAAGCCTCCAAAGGAGGAGGTGGCATCAGCAAATGGGAAAATGGAGTCCTACTATAATCGCAAGCATGAGGCAAAGTGGCGACATTTTGACATCGGACAGAGCGTGATAGTAAAGGACTATCACGGTAATCGCGTATCCTGTCGTCAAGGTAAGATCACTCGAGGGATCGGAAATGTTATCTATGATGTTCACGTGAGTTTGTCATGCAAATCAGTTGAAACAAGCTTATTCACAACCTACTCAGAGACCGAATATGTTGCCTCTGAACATTTTGATAGAACACCTGGACATGAACAGAGGAGGGAAAGCAGAAACTCAGGTTGAGGATCACATAATAGAGACGTCTGTGCATCAACAACCACGAAGAGTTTGTCATGCAAATCAGTTGAAACAAGCTTATTCACAACCTACTCAGAGACCGAATATGTTGCCTCTGAACATTTTGATAGAACACCTGGACATGAACAGAGGAGGGAAAGCAGAAACTCAGGTTGAGGATCACATAATAGAGACGTCTGTGCATCAACAACCACGAAGGACGACACGCAGACGGATGCCAGTAACAAAGATCCAAGTTAATCCAAGACACAAGACACATACTACTCAACTTCAAAGGGGAGGTAATAGGAGAACGAGCTCCAAACATACCTGGCCTGTACACCTGCCAATGGAATGACCGTTTTGGTTGAGACAGATTTAATCGGTTGTCTTCCACTTTCCCCTGACAGATGAGTTCTATTTACGCACCACTTTTTGGCCCGCCTAGAACTTTCCACGTGAGCTTTATAAACAGCCCGTTTTCGGCTGCACATAACACGCCTGTACGCGTCAGTGTTCAATAGATCAGCTGATTTGCACGTTCATTGGCTTCCTGGTTTGGCTAAGCGCATCAGGCTACCAAGCGGCTATCCAGACTCGGGTTCACGGTATTAAGAAAGCATAAGGAAAACTGTGGTCCACAGCAGTCAGACATACGCAACAAATCAGATCCTGGAGTGCTCTCCCACAGCTTGCACAGAAATCGCGACCTCTATAGGAAAATATCTCTTCCAATAGGAGGCATGAAGCCGGTGGGGCTGATCACTTCAGAAGGAACAAGAAAACTGCCAGAAGCTATATTCAACGAGGTAACTTCATCATCATAACCGTGTGTGTTGTCGCTTGCTGATTCTTCTCTTCCATTCTTTTTCTGTACAACGTGATTCCCCGTTTCTTTCGTTTTGGTTTTGCGCCTACACCACTTTTCTTACTTTTGACCTGAAGGTAAACCGCTCTTTGACTGTGTCATCGCACGTGTTGTTTGAATCAACACGTGGTTTCGATATCTTGTGGCCAAGTTGCCTTGGTTCGGTGCAGAGACTCTGGGATCCATCTGGAATTAGCAGTTCCTAACCCGGTGTGTAGAATCTGGTGTAGTCCCACCATTTGGGGTTTGTGCAGTTTGGTTATTTTATTATTGTATCCATAATACCGCATTTGTTGCTAAACCTCTACTTGAAAGATTTGAATTTTGGGGCTTTGCGAGTAAATCACTGTATAGCTTAGTATGACTGCTCATCGCAGCCATGTTACAACGCTCATACCCATGCGTGCCGCTGTTTATGTGGCCTCAATCATGCACAATAGACTAAACCAATGCCCAGCGATTGTTCTTTGTCGTCATAACACTAGGCGTTGTTGTTGGGCAATGCCCACACCTAAAGATTTCAAAACCACCGTTGCAGAGGTGTCTTGTTTATTTATTCGACGCGCTGGCATAGACATAATGAATAGTAACTCTGTTTTTCGTTTTCAGCAGACGACTACCAATCGACGATGATTCCAGAGGGGCGAGTTTGAAAAACAATATAGTGTCAGCACAAGCGTTGGACCATTTAACTGGTAAAAAGCCAAACTTATCAACTTCTCAATTAACTCTATTGTTGACAGCGAAGGCTTGGCGTCTACACTGATGTAGCGATATCGATATTCAGTGATTATTCTCTTTTCTGGATGCATGCAAAATTGAGGCTAGGGGAGTAGCCTACAAGGCAAGTGCGACAGCGGTCTTACCTAATGATTCAGAGTAACTATTAGGATTCAAAAACATCAGAAGTCTTCAAACCTGCACCCAGTGATGTTTCAGCGGCGAGGTTATAGTGATTGGGATGGTAATCGTCGTCAAATCTGCTCCGTTTGAACAGCACATTATTCTACAGGGTGGATGGGAGACTTACGTGAGTAGATTTTCGCTTCATCTCACTAATTTTAGTTAGGCATCCGGTGTTGTAACAGGTGTGTTAGGTCTCATTAGTACATATTTTCAACAAGTAAACATACCAAATGAGTTGTTATAGACGTCGGACGTTTACGCTCAGTGGTCTGGCTGTTATCCACTAACTTTTCTGGTACAGTTAACCCTTGCTCAAAATACTCCTAGCCAATTAAGCCTCCGGGATCATTTCGGCATGTAAGCCTGACTATCCCAGCAAGGTAGCAGTATAGTCTACTAAGTGGCGCTAAAAAAGACCTGAGAGGCACTCAATGATTTAGAAACCCGAAGAAGACATCTTAATCTCATGGTTCGAACGCAAGGTCTAGAAGTCGGGTGCACGTAATTAGATTTCAGCTGACCAGTCTTACACTCTGATGAAAGCTTGAGCAGAAAGGTATAACTCCAACATTTTTAGGATACAAATTTGACTGAGCTTACATGGTTCGCTCGGCATTGCACCAGCAGGTTTTCTCCGCACTGTGGACAAAATTTACTAGCACAGCAACAGTAACTGATCAAATGAACAACAGCGATTGACAGAATCAGTCTGTAGGTCACGGAAGCCACAAAAGACATCATCCATTGGTGTATTACGATTTTCCACTAACATCGGGGCCAACTATCCGGGCCAGTGGTCAAATGGTGGCGTAACATCAGCTGTGTTTGCACAATTAGATGCTT
Source organism: Clonorchis sinensis (assembly GCA_003604175.2). Classification (NCBI taxonomy): domain Eukaryota; kingdom Metazoa; phylum Platyhelminthes; class Trematoda; order Opisthorchiida; family Opisthorchiidae; genus Clonorchis; species Clonorchis sinensis. The sequence continues at coordinate 13,899,926 of CM030374.1, forward strand.
CACGTGGCTTGTGGGCTTGCGTGTCCCCAAAAACTTTCAGCTATCGAGAAAGCATTCAAGTATCTTGTGTAATCCTTCTGCAGGTGGCAAGTGTGGCTTGAATCACGGATTCCAGTCTCGATACACAGGATCGAGGCTTTCACCTAAGTTTCTGGAGATGGTTTCGTCTCTGTCGTTCAGCGGCTGCTGTTCAACTGAAAGGCACCAACATTAAAAGGGTGTAGTAATGTTCAGGGCTTGGCAGTAAGCTTGCCAGCAAAAGGACTTGCATAAAAAGCGTCTAATAGTGCCTTGAACTGGGTAGTGGATTGCGCGTGGAAAACCGTCGGAGGAAGGCTATTCCACGAATCCAACTTTCGCCTAATAAAAGCTTGCTACCTGAGATTGAAAATCTTTCTATCATGTCCTCGCGTGTGTCAAACGGAGCAAAATAAAAAAGTTGTTGGTCAAATTTCTTTCAAACAGGGCATAAGTAAGTAGTAGGTTTCAACGGAGGCGACGATACTCCAGAGGAAAGAGGTCGAGCACCAAGAGACGCTTTTAATAGTCCACGGGTTTAGGGCCGGCAACCATTTTCGTAGCAACTCGTTGGACAAGCTCGATGAGGGTTACGTCCTTCATGCGTCCTGGGTAGACAACTTGGTTGGCGCATGTTTGAGGACAGCCAGATACCCAAATCCTTTTTTGGCGTCTATCCTCTTGATATCTTCTGGTCCATTCTCCTCAGTCACGACAAGGGCGTTCACTAGGTCCCTTCCGAATGGCAGTAGGATGCACTTTTCGTCCTTCAGAGGAGAGTGCCAGTCAAACGAGCACTGCTTTTCAGCGCCTACGTTTACTTAGAGGGCACTAGCATTTGCTCTCCAGGTCGCTGACGCAGGCCAAAAAGAGGAGTGGTTCTCTTCGGAAGTCTTCATTCCAGCAGCCCGTCAAAACTTGACTACGTGATGTGGTTCCCGTGATTGAAGGATGACTGGTGCCATTTACTGCTTATGTGAGAGGTAATCAGCCGCTAGTGTCCGAACGACCAATTGTTGAAACCGACAGGTTGCTGGTTCGAGATTCCCTGGAGTTTCGTGAGCTGTGTACTGCTGATGATTTCCATTAGGAATCAATCAGATGTACAGTGTTTTTCGGGGTTTAAACATAGACTGCCTTTCCTGACAGGACGAAATCGCTGTTGACAAGATGCTTGCTCACATTCACAAAAGAACAGGTAATCCTATTTTAAAAGCATTCTAGAAATGGACATCTTATGAACTTTTTTGATGACTACTCAAGTTCTCGATCCTCATGGAGGTTCTGATACCACCTATCAGATAATCGACTTAATACCTTGATAGAGAACGAAGTTTCGTTTACCATTAAATTGAGGTAACCTTTCGAGCGAGCCACTCATCACTTACCAAAAGCTTCATGCATAAGTATGTAACCGGTCTCTAAGTTAGATCATTCCAGATACTCATCAGATAATCGACTTAAGACCTTGATAGAGAACGAAGTTTAGTTTACCATTAAAATGAGGTAACCTTTCGAGCAAGCCACTCATCACTTACCAAAAGCGTCATGCATAAGTATGTAATCGGTCTCTAAGTTAGATCATTCCAGATACTGCCTGAATTTTACTGAAGAAGAAGAAGCCACCCTTAATGCACAATATTTCTCCGTATACCATCTGATCACCTGTGGAAGAAAGGCGTTTGCCAGTCTTATGTTGGAAGACGCTTTTCGCCAAAGGACAAAAATCCGTAACCACCTTTAATATACATAACGCAGGCATATCTAGCAGTGTTGGGACGTAGTATCATAAACGAGAAATTCAGCTGGGTTCCAAAACTATCCCGCAAAACCAAATTGGTTTTCAAATGAGTATATTTTGTTAATATGTTCTTGTATTCTATCCCGCTGCCGCAAAATGCATCACCATCTGAACTACTCGCGGCCGCTTCTAAGTAGTTATCTACTTTGTTCTAGTTATTAATCGATCTGTATGAAAATGGTCACGTAAAATTTGGTTTGTCTGAGATTGTAACGAGCCGAACTTTGTGTGCTACAGACTGGTTCTGTATGAAAACAAAACGAACTTTTAAGAGACCACCTGCTCCCCAATGAAACTACGGATACTTGGGTGACGAAACGATATAGGCATGTATCCGATGGATTGGAATAATTGAACATAAACGAAAGCTGAGATGAAGAGGTGGGTTTCGAGCCTGCTAACTACTGCTTTTCTTGGAGCTGCAAATAATTGTGGTGATACGCTCAATATCGCTGACTACCACGTGTGATTACTAGTCAGGGTTGCTCAATTTAGCCAGGTAAACGTACACGTCTTAGTTTTTCAATGGCTGTAGAATTCGGAAACTTTTTTGCCTTTAGGAAAAGACCACTGTGCTGAAATTCTTTGCAAGCCTTGTGTTGAAATACTCCGGTATGGGACTTATTGGCACCGAATCTCGGAGAACGTTCTATTTAGCGCTCAGATCTTCTCAGTTAAAGCAGAGTCCACTGGGTCAAACGATATACACTTCTCAAAGAGTTATACGTCTGTGGAAAACACTGTCCTCTGTTGGATCAGAAGACTTTGTTCCTACCTTTATAGCCAGCCGACTCCTTCAGAGTACTGGTAATTCAGTATAAACCAAACGTTGTTTATCCATAGATGATTCTGCTACATTCCGCACATTCTCACAATCAGATAACAGCACTGAGTTCTAATGTCTGAAGAAGTCAATTGCTCATCTACATGTTTGTGAGGAACGAGTAAATCGGAAAACACAATTTATCAAGCATACTGTACACCTCGGTCTATTCTGCTCTCATTGACAGGAAGCTGCATAATGTGTAAACTTCAACGAACAAACCTTTCGCTTACCGGGAGTAAGCGGTAGAGAAAGACTAAATGAAATTTTGTTGGTGGAAAATTGAAGAATTTTGACTTTAAAACTTCCAAGTCTCTGCGTTACAAAAATTGAAGAATTCGGACTTTAAAACTTCCAAGTCTCTGCGTTACGGTTGGTCTGACCGAGTGGTTCGTTCCTGAGATTCATGTGTTGAGCCACAGGCTGCCAGATAGTAGTCGTCTCCCTGTGCACTTTGCTGTCAGTTGTGTGGATTATTCTCTAGCGTTAAAGTCAACTATTTTGTTTCTCCTGCAACCAATTTCAAAATCTCGCCAATGTTAAAACAAAACCCAATCGCTCAGTTCGCTGAGCTGAGCGAACAAACCAACGACCAAAACTAAATCAGTTTTAGTGTTTTTTCGGCCAGAATTCTTTATAATCTGAGCAAAAATTATGAACCACAAGTTATTGAACACAAACATACCGAATATAGATGGTTTCCAGCGTGGCACCCTGATGTGAAAAACTTCCACTAGAAACACAATCATTGAAGTCCCTTTTGGACAAGTCGTTTCTTCATTTTGAGTCTTACTGGCAGGGACTTTGCGCAACCCTGCAAGACGCTGGACACACAGTTGGTGGAATGGTTCAATCAACTAGACCTAGGCACTGAATTCTTTGCAGCACTTTAAGACCGTCCCAAGTACGGTTGCGTATTCGAGAGTACAGTCTCACTCGACGAACCGTCAAAATTCAGGTGAAAGAGAGCATCTGCAAGGATCGAAAACCTCAATGGATCCAGAAAGCCGAAGAAATGGAGGCGAAAAACTCCAGGAATGTGTGTGAACGGTTTTAGCTGATACGCGCAACAGGGCTGGAAAAGGCTTCCAGTGAACGAAACAATCAATGAAAACAACGGCTTGCTTATCTGCAAAAGGTGTCTAAATCCTTGGGCTGAACATTTTCAACAATATTTTACCTGGCCAAATACGGCTTTTTCAGCCGAGGAGTTGCTGGATAGTGAAACAGAAAGCTCCAACGGCTTTGTAAATAACCGAATGGCCTTTCCTCATCGAGCTCCACCAATCTGGCGGTCCCAACTAACTCCTACCGGTTCTGTTCCAAGATGAGGATGAAAGCCTCAGTTCGTGCTGGTCTAATTTTTGCATCCATCTGGGAAAAGAAGAATGGTTTAACTGAATAGAGTCAGTCGACAGCAGTGCCCAGTTTCAAACAGGATGCTCCAAGTGAGAGTGGCCAATACAAAGACCCTCGCCGTAACCAAGTTCCTTGCATCACCTAGTTTAAGTCGCCTCACAAAGTCATGTGAAGAGAGGACCTGAGGACATAAGGAGTTACGGACAAAAGCGGGTGAACTTTACAAGTTCTGTAACTGAAATTGCATTATTGAAAGATCAAAGAGGTTTCGTATTTACACATCCATCTGAATTTTTCATAGATTGCTTCTTCATAAGGCTTTGAAAATTGTGTATTTTCTGTCTGGAAGTATTCTATTACATAGCCAAGTATTAATCAACGTGTATTCTGAAACAGTCGTTCACTAGGACTGATGCCAAGGAATTTGCGAACAAGTTAAAAAAGTTATTTAGTTTCACAGTACTTACTTATTGAGCCATATTGGGTATAAAGCTTTGCCAAAAATTCTTGGGTTAAACAACTATACAAGCAATGTGGGTTCATTTGCCGCGAATCATGATCACGATAAAAGCCCATGACCTCATCAAACGGTAAAATTGACGGACAAGCATTGGACTGCTTAAGCGCCTCTCCTAAAATGACTCCATACAAGCCAGCACCTTCAATCTGAACACTTAATTAGAAAAAGGCTGAATAAATGGTGTTACCGCAACAGTTTCCCTTACATAGTGTCCTCTCATAGTTTATGCGACGTAAGTTAGCTGAAAATGTTCCGATAATTCTCCAAACGTAGAAGACTTCTGTTTATCGTACGGAACAGGTGTGTGTGCCGAATTGGTTCCTGCTGATCGTATGCAAGAAAACATGATCCACTATCGAAAAACGCTATCAGAGCCTGGAGCGATGTTCCGATGGATATTTCCCTGCAAAATTAGTCCAGTTGGCAACGTTTCAAGGATATTCTTGAGAAATGACCCAGTATGCTTATAGCAGTAGCTCACTCCAGTGACTTCCGGGCATCCGCAATTGTCATGCATAAGAGAATCGATACACTAAAATATTCGAGAGAGTGTCCTTATCAAACTACTTCATGTGTTTCTACTCTGTGTTTGATGGCACCCACAAATTTAGATTGCTTCCTGGAAAAGTGGCCTTAATCTTACTCGTCCTATATAATGCTATGGCTGACTATCACAAAGCCTTTTGTGCATTCATCCCTGGAGTTTTAGCACTGAGTTGCTAATTACCCTTTCCCGGGCAGGTTTCATTGGTCAAATGAATCCGTTACGTTAGCAAATTAAGCTAACCAATCGATTTGTAGGGTTACTTTCATTCAACCACGTTCGCACGTAAGCACACAAGACCAGTTAGAAGTAAATTTAATATCATTTGGTGTGATGCATTCCGTAAATATGTACAAGTTAAGACCACATTAATTGTCACAGCTGAGCAACACAAAAGACCGCGGAAACATGTGCGGACGGTGTAAAATTGACAAGTGAAATGTTGCACCTTGACCACCTAATGCAACAACGATCACCAGGCTTAAATCTCAAATAGTCGTTCAACTGTAACACCCTTTCTGTGCCCAGCTGCCATGCCACTCGAAGAAAGCACGAGAGCTGAGATACTGCCAATTTGCCTAAGCTTAGGTGAAAACAGCAGAGCTGCCAGGGTTAGGCTCCAAGCACGGAAATTCCGGTTAGTAAGTTCACACATTAACCACTCAACTTCCTCAACATTGAGTGACTGGTTAAAGAACTGCCTGGTGGAATCGTCCAACATCACCCTGAACTCTTGAGGATTGATAATGCGACCCAGAACTGAGCAGTTTTCACTGCCCACTGATCGATAGTTGCCCTATTCAACGGAGGAGGAAACTGAATGCATACATACATACTTAAGTAGTCAGCAATTATTCAAGCTATGGAATGCTCTGGCTGTTGTAAACCAGGTGATTAGGAGCCCTATTAGTTTCGAGAGGAATCTTCTTACTTTGTGCGGTGTTGCACACTGTTTTTGCACCGAGAATAAAATAGATTTTTTATTAGAAAATGTGAATTGACGATATGGCACACATCAAGGAGGCTGTTTTTTATAGATTCCAGACAAAAAGGTCCCATTAACTAGAAACTTATTGTAGTTACGATAGTATATTTCATCAGTGCCTTTGGAAAATACGGGGATGAGACATGATCTGATGACGTCATAATTCGGCCGAGATGGTAGGAAAAACCAGAGAACTGCATGAATGGTTTTCAATATACCTCATTTATTTTTCCGCTAATTTAGTTTAGTCGGGTTTTCTGAAAAAGCGATTCCGTTGTTGAGGCTCGAAGTGACCAACTAGATTTCCGGTCTGGTCTGCTGGTACATGCACAGTTGCTGATACCATTTCTAGAAGCCACTGAAACAGTATAATGTTGCTTTTGTGTGCAGTACGCTTGTGCTAAACTTTTCAATTGTCTTTGGCATGGCTTCATGTGATGTGCCCTTGACAATCACACTGATGGAGAAACAGTTTCTTGCCAAACTCACGGATTTTATCCAGATTCAACGAACTCTGGAGTCTGGTAATGTGTTGAAATATTAGTAGCTCGGGTGAGTTTATAGGTTGTTGATCAGGTGGCTGTTGATCTGTTCGCCGAGCTTGGCAATTGGCCTGCAAACGTCTCGTCACCATACGACGAGACATCATCAGTGAGCTGTGATGGTGTCTCCTCGTATGGTGACGAAAGGTTTGCAAAGCCAATTGCCAAGCTCGGTGAACAGATCAACACCCACCTGATCAACAACCAATAATTCCGGAGTCTCTTCGAAGGCATCGAAGTCCGGCTATTTGAATCATTCACTCAAGGTGTTTGAGTGCCATGGAAACCTCAGGTGAGAGTGGTGGTGCTCCTGTTTCCTACCATTGTCCCCGTCACGATTGCTATATCTGACTCAGGTATTGGTCATTCATTTTTACTTGCTTAAGGTAGCAAGAAAACCTGCTACTAACTGACTTTTCTTAGTCAGACGGTGGACAGAGAGTCAAACTGCCTTTAACAAATCCAGAAACATCAGATCATGGACTCTAAACAAAACAGACCCATATCGGCAGTTTTAGCTCTGAAAATACCACAGGTCAGCATTCGTTAAAAGTGAATGCAAAATGGCCGACAAAGAAGATGAAAATTTCGGTAAATCGGGGGAAACTGGGGGGGGGGGGGGTGTTTTCAGTTAGAACCGTAAGCGCTTCAGGCTCAACTTGATGGCAGAAAATCACATCATCTCTCACGTTTTTAGTTCCGGTCGCCGGTCATCCTGCGAAGGAAACATCAAACTTTGGCCACTATGTCCGGTCAGGAAGCAGGTATGACGATACAGTGCCACATCAAGTGAAACGTACAATGTTGTGAGCGGTTTATTCCACTTTTCCAAGGCATTGTGAAACAGATGTAGCTGGAAACTCAGCAAACATACACAAGTTGCTGACACCGCAGAGAATGATCTCTTCTCTTCATCATTTTGAACGCCATAGTGTGCCAAGTACACTCGTTGTAGAGTTGAATGATTTGCGTTGATATCGAAAACCCCGCTGGAACTTAAGCCGAAGTGTGGACCATTATTCGTGGTCACACCAATTGGTAGCGACATGTAAATGTGATTTAGCTTGCCGGAGAAAGTGTTCGTGAACAACTGCAGAGTTTGCCAGCAGTTGAACACCAGGATCATGCCGCTAAATCGCCTCATATGGAACATATTAAACGCTGGATTAAGTTGGGATCGGTCGATTAGGATTGACTTTTGCATAGTTTTAAACGCTTTACCAACCTAAATCAAACACGTAACGACAACAACCAAACAAATTTAATGGGGATAACGGTAGTCGACAAGTTGGGGCCGTTATAGAAACCACCGCTCGCTGCTGCTGCTGCTGCTGCAAGTGCTTCGCACGAATGCGATTAGCATGATTTTCTTGACGAAAACTTTCACTTCAGAGCACTGCTGACTTGGCAGAATAGGGCGGCGCAAGATAAATATTATTTTGACGTTTACTCTTCTCAACGCTCAATCTGCATTCAGACCGAAATGTACGGCACCCTAAGCTTGATTACTTACTATGGACAAGTGACTGATTTGAGTGCAGAAATGCGTCCGGCTTGTTTGACATGAAACATGATGTGACGGTGGACTGCCAGTTTACTCTCCACGGGGCCACCTGGTCTCAAGGTAGACTTCAGACAGTTGAGAACACATGACTACTCCTGGAGTCATCTGCGATTTTGTCTTGCCAGTGAAGCCAATCTATGCAAAAAACCGAGAAGTATTGTACAGCCGTTTCACATTTCTTGAGAATTATCGGCAGTGGGCAACCCACGAATCTCCTGAACGCCTAGAATCCGTGATTTCCCAGCCAACGCCCCAATTATGATATTCTCCGGCTAAATATGCTGTAAGATGGTGTTTTCATGTTTCACTTGTTTCGATATTTGAGAAAAGGCAATAGAATTTCTAAACAGAACGTACCAGTTTAGTTTAAACATAGGTTCTTTCCGCCAACTGTGCGCAATCGGTGTGTGCTCAATTTGAAGTAGAACATCAAGCTGATGGAAAACGTAAAAATGCGCCCAAATTATGAGCCTCAAGATGGGTGAAAATGGCAGCGGGCTGTTAGAACTTTTAGCAGTCTTAAGTATAGAGTGTTCTATCAGGAAAGTGCTTGTCTCTTTGTTTGTACATCACGAATAACTAACTGCTCCACGGCCAATCTGTTCTAATGCATGTTTGGTTTCCCTCTGATTTTCCTCCATAGTTTATCCCATACATCTTGTTTGTTACAAGAATTTGACCGCCGATGTTGAATACCAGACCATAAGCCCAATGTTTTGTGCAACATAAGTGTGAAGTAAGAGGGTTTGATCTTAAAACAGCAATCCACATGAGTGACTCCCCGGGTGGGATTTGATCACCCAATACCCAGCTTCGACCTTAACAATATAAACCCGAAAACCATGTGGCTGCTGACCTCATTTGTGACCTTGGCGCATGTAACGTTATTGATTGTCTGTGTTCGACTCATCCGCTGAATTCGTTAGGAAGCTGGCAATAATGAATAGCTAGGTAATTTTTTCCGGCATTCACATTTTTGTCCTGTTGGATCTAAGCAGTTATCTTCACCTTCTACGTTGTCCGTATCCATGGCTTCATTGAATTTGCTATTTGTCCGTTTTCTTACATTGGATCCTTGAAGGGACCAGTACTTTTGTGTCACAGATATCTGAACTCATCTTCAGAGCAAACCGATATGGTTATCAACAAACACCTCGCACGCTAAGAATCTTACATAAACTTTTGTTTCCAAGCCGCACTAGTGGTTCGCATACTTCCATTTTCCACCTCACTTATCCATGACCTTTGGTTTGTTACACCAGCCGATGTATGGTACATCATTTCCCATTTCCGAATAATTCCAAACAACGTGGTTCTCACCAAATTACTCCAGAGGTTGTTTGCCAATAGAACACAGCTTGTGTTCCTGTCAGCTATCGATCGAATTTACTGCAACTCCGTATAGGGCATGCTGAAACCTCGTAATCGTGGCTGTAAAAAAGACACTTCTTTCGTGAACAAGCAAGTTTCATACGGCAAAAGCATGTAAATCTGAGTTCAAACTAATTTGCTGACATTACTTCTGCGTTTTTCTCATTGCAACAATTTTAAACAACAGTTTCCTATCAGTTTCTGTTTTTGCGACAAACTGCAGTTTGATATTGCACTTAAATAACTAACAAATTAACTAACCACGCTACCAGATCATGTGCGAAACGCATTTCTGGTGAGCTCACAAACCCTCTTTTATCTCCACCATAGGTTAACCACCAGGCATGATAATAAGCTTTTGGTGCCTGGTCGCCTCTGAATCCGTTTTATCTGTGACTCCTACCCGTTCATGTTGAAATTTCCTTAGATCATACAGAGAAATTATGACACTAATGTAAACACCTGTTTTCCGCTGATAAATGTACACTTTGGAAACTGAGACGTCCCATCAGTCTCCTATCTGACTACTGCTGTATGTTTAAGTAGTCCGAATAGGATTCCTTCAGAAGGCGACTCAAACACACTGTTATAGTAGAAGTCATGTTGAGGCCCGCGAATAGTACGCCCGAAATTATTTAGGACGACTGGACAATGTAATACACTCTAATGAACTAATCCATAAAACCTGTTCACTTTTCGCCTGGCTTTGAGAAGTTTTTTCAGACTTGGATGTGGTTCTCGCCCATCAGTGAAAATATGTTTTGTAGAAATGGATTGATGTGAATACTGCTCACGATTTCGCTGAAAGCTCTTCGACAGCCACGACCGGTTTCACCCTTCTTGGAGCCCGTGAGGTAGGCAAAAGTATCAAGATTCCTTCAAATATATGTTCTAATTGGACCCAAATTAGACTGATTTCGACAAATACATACATACAAATACATACAGACATACATACACAAATACATAAATACACGCATACAATACATACATACAAATACACTTACATACCAATCTGGTGTTCGCGAGAGACTCAGCTGAGTGTCTGGTTTATGATACTCTTCGACTGGATGTGTTGCACACTGGTGCCTCATGTTTCTGTTGGTGCGAAATTCCAGCTATAGTAGCATATTTCCATAAAGCCAAACTACTCAGTAGATTTAGTTGAGTGCCCCATGAAAACCAATTTGATATGCAAACGAGGATTACAGATCCTTTTAAACTACAGTTGTTCAAATCTCTATGGGAATGATTCTGATCTACCCATTACAAAATCGTATCGATCTTTCATAATTAATATAGTAAGTGCTGGAAATTAAGAAAGTGAGTGATTAGCACCCTGGTAACCTGCAAAGTTGCATGGCAACAGAGACTACCTGAAATATCCAAAGAGGGATTCTTAATCAGTTTACCGTCCAGGTCAAAATCTTCTATCGTCGAGTGTAAGACAGGTCATTTGGAGAAGTCAGTTTGTTACCTCAGAAAAACGTGACCCACATTCAAACTCGAATGGTATATTTTTGAAGAGCGCTTGAGAAATCATAAAACCACATTACACTACGCCCTCGGCTCAAAAGCCACAAGAGAGTCGGAACCACTTTGGGCTGTCGGAGAGTTTTCAGTAAACTTAAGGGAAACCTTAAGGCGATTTCGTATCCAGTGAGACATAGTACAGTCTTTTTGAAGAGCATTCAGTTGAGAAATATCTGCTGTCACAATTGATCTAATTTTCAGTTGGCTATATTCCGCCATTGGCGTAAAAAACTGGTGTTCCTGTATGAGTTTGATGGAAACTCAAGAGCTGCGGTCACGTGATGAATCATATGAACATCTAAAAGGGTTGTCGGCCGCTAAAGAATTTTCAGCAGTCTTATGAGCAATAGTTTATGTCAATTTCTGGTGAAGATTTATTGATTTTATTATTAGTGCCATGCAAAGAAATTTAATCTAGTGTCTTGAAAATCTCTCCAAATGAACTTTTTGGAGAATAATAGAGCAAATAAATTCATCTGATTTTGGGGTTCCCTTCCACCACAAATAAGGGCCTAATTTACGAATGGGTAGTAATCTATCGACTCAAATACAATTTCGTTCTAATCTTCAGCTCTAAAGCTGCTTAGAGCGATATCAATTTTTTTGTGAATAGGTGAGTACTGGTAATAAAAATGCATATTTATTCCCTGACGGGATCTCTGATAAATAGCACAGGACGGGTGACTATAAAAGGTGGTAACCCTATTGTTTCGGGTTCCACTTGTCGGAAATGGTTTTCATGTGCAGTATCCTGGTGGATCACAAAATAAGATGACGGGTTTTAATCAACTTGATCAATAATGCCGTATGCAGAAAAAAATGAAAAATTTACTAAATATCGCTTCAACTAAATGGGAGCTCAGGCTTCGTTTATCAATTTTAGTCAAAAGTTATTGAAAACGACAGGTACATTTATTGTTCTTAAAACGGTTTGCAAACGTGGGATATGCAAGCAAAGAATACGACTGATGGAAATTGGTAGACTAAGCTCGCTTGGTGAGCTAAAAAACAAAAAACCCGTATGAAAGTTCACCCAGAAGTTGTCTTCAACCCCAGTAATAGCGTCATGTAAGGGCAACAGCGGGCAACCTCGGAAAAAACGCATCAGTCAAACAGGCAGAACGTCACGATAGCCAGCCCGTGATTGATACAAGCAATCTAAACTTTACGACCTCAGAGATCTGAAACTTTGAGTTGTTTGTTTTTGTGGAGCCATATGTTTCAGAAAGCAGACTATGGTTTGTGTATCCTACAGTGGTTCACGATTCGGCACAGCTGCGAAAGATGTTGGATCACATACCTTCAAGAACGCTGGTCCTATGTACACATCTTTTATCAACCACAGAACACTTGGCAGATGGTCTCGTGATGATGTCTGGTTTCAGATAAGTGGACAGAAGTGTTTGTCTTACACTCTCTTCTCTTAGAAACATTCAAGAATAGTATGCAAATTACCGCAAATGGGTATTCTGAGTCCTGGCTTAGGTCGGTCTCAGCCCATACGAACGCTCGGTCATAATCAGAATGACTGAGTGGCTAGGGCGCTACTAGTCCAGCTCGTGGACAAAGACGTCATCTGAACATCAAATTCTGGAAGGAAATAATCCAGCCGGTTCTGCCGCATCTCAAACATCCAATAGAATGCTCTCAGAAACTCCAACAGGCAAATGTGCAGATAACAGGCTTAAACTGCTAATGTTACATGAATATATTGCACGCAGAAGATTCAAAAGCAACTTACCCACGACAACACCGGTCCGTAGTCAATACTAACGAGTAACTGAATAGGTACAATCAACATTTCTGGAAGTTCCCTGTGGCGGATCCTGAGAAACGATTGGCTGATGACAGAGATCCCGTTTGATGGGAGAATTTTACGCGTTTAAAGGCAAAAGATATGCCCTGTTTTTAAACAGATATATAAAATTAGAACTAAATATTTGAATTCAGACACCGAAGTAATCAGTATGTTATCTCTTTTGAAACAACAGGCGAACAGGTCTTAAACTGTTGTCCATGATGCTTTTTGCACTGATCAGGGCGTGAAATGATTGCTGTGCCAATCCATTCCTTACTGGGTCTAAATACCGGAGCCAATATCCTTCTTAGTTGAAGCCTAATCAAACTCACGGGTATCCTGTTTCTTTAAGTCTGTTGATCATCTCGATTCAAGTCGCCGTTCGGTCGATTTCTCCTGTGCACAGAGCTCTGACTCGACGAAACATCGATGAGATAATACTGGCGTACACAGACTTTGGGTGTGCTGATGAGTAGTTTAAGCAGGTTCCCGTGTCTGTTGGTTTTTGGTAGATCATAGTCTTTAATTTCCCACCACTCTTGTTCCGAAAATTATTCAGCTTTTCCAACTCTATCCTAATTGGTGGAAAACTCGTGTAGGAGGTCAACAGCCTTAGAAGCAGGTGAGATAACGCACTTGGCTGTAAACGAAATATCTTTATACCCACTTTTTCTGGGCACATCTTACCACTAATGCATGTATGGATGAAAACACAGGAAAAGGCAATTGAAACTTAGAAAAGTAAGGCTCATCTGCATCGGAAACAACCAATTTTCTGGCAAGATAGTTGCACATCAAATAGGCCACTAGACGAGGCTCATGGTGCCAACGAGTTTAAACATAAACTGAATGCCTTTCGGTTCACCGCCTTCCATAACCTACTGCAGGCATGTTGAGTTCGTTAGTGATCTGGTTGTAACGTAATTAGGTTGATTATCAAAATGTGACAAACACCAACAAATGTCTGTTCTACCAGAATGATGGTGATTACAAAAGTTATGTGCGCTTGATGAAAACAAATACAATGCAAGAAGCAAATAAGCCAAAAAGTGACTTATCGATTGAGGACAACTGTTGAGAGCTCCTGAGTGAAATTCCGGACGCGGGACGTGTCTCTTCTGCAGTATAGCTGCTATAGTGTTCCGTAGTTGTCCATGGAGGCTTGTTGAGCTCGGTTGAATTCCTGTCCTGTGCGCGCGAGTGTGTGTTTGGGCCGAGTTGCATGCCTATTTATTGTGTGCAGTGTGAAGAGAGGGGTGTCCATTCGTGTTTGATGATTGCTCGAATATGAATACAACTTGACGTCATTTGGTTGAATTTCGCGAGCCTGGCACGGGACGCAGGTGGTAGCCGCGCAAACAAAAATGGATGGGAAATTTCAGTGTACATGTTGTCGGCTAAGCTTGCAATTTGGACAGGAAGTGTTACGTGATTTGAGTGTTTGTGACGCGTGGTCTAGTGGGTGACCGCTAAAATTTCTAGGTCGATGCTCAGCACTCAGCAATGTTTGGTTTCGTTTGCTTTCGCTAACTGCCTGTTTACTCCTCTCACTGTCTCTCCCTTCTGATTCAGTTTAACCGCGCAAAAACCTCTACATTATCTAGTGGCTTTCAGTTTCTCTGTGGTAGTCTCCTGCGCTGATGATGACTGTCTGCTGATATTTGTGTATGGCGCTGATGAACTCGGGTGGCTTGGACCACAAGGCGACTCAGGTCTCGATTTGATCAACCAACTCATGCGAAGGCCAATTTGAGATCACCCCATAAATTTAGGGTTCTTAGGTATATTCTGAAGACCCAAGCCCTCACGGATGATGTTCCCTCGAGCATTTGGGAAAGCGTTAGAAGCTTCGAAGATCACGGTTTTTCAAGACTACAGAAATTTTGCCTTGACTCTGTGTAACCTTTCCCGTATCACCATGTTTTCGTAGAAAATTTATTGTGGGGGCTAACATATCATCTCACGTTAGTGGGATGAAGATGCACAAAATGGGCCAGAGATGGAATGCGAAATGACTGCACTCAGCGCCAGGGGAATTTGTTGGTTAGCCTGATTGTGACCCAGTTCAAATGTTCTATTGAATTTCAAGTGAGTGGCGAGACAAAACAGACAATCAGTAAAACTCCGCCTATGAAAAATGAGAACTTACGCATTACTCAAAACCTCTCCTAATAGTGTTGAACAAGCCAAGCCAAGCAAGATGACGTACAATATGACGAGTTGGCTAAAAACCCCTAAGATCTGGGGGTGTTTCGACCTAGGAAGTAAACAGTACCAGTGGAAATGAGAAGGGGTGCTCAAGGAAGTTTCCTGTGCGTGTATAGCTTCCCGACGCGGTGCTTTAAAAGCCTAAAACTTTGACTTCCTAAGACACCAAGATGTCTGGTCATAACTGAAAGTTCCAATGAAAACTCAGGACTAGGCTAACTCACACAGCGAATACTGTAGTTAGAGTATGCGGAGGTTGTGCATAACTAATAGGGGAAAAATGATCTCACTTGCGACGAAACAGCCTGCAGTCAACGGACAGCACTCACTTTGTCAAATTTAATGCTCTTGCAAGGAACTATGAAAGCTGGTATGTGTCTGTCCAAGTCCCGAGTTTCATGTAAGACAAAGATGAAGCTTTCCTGGCGGGACATTTGATCCTTTTTGGTGACCTTACTGCTCGTCCTCGAAGTGTGAGATTAGTCCTAGCAGCATCTGTTTTGAAGACATCCAGCTGATTGTACTCCACAAAGTACTGGCCCACCAACATATGGGGACTAAAGAAGGATCGCCTGATCATTCCCTTTTGATCCGTGTAAACAACATGGTTGAAATGATCACGTGGTCATTCCTGGCCACCATATCACGGAAGTCACCACTCAGATAGAACCGAACGTATAACCAGATGCCACCTGAAGCAATTCGAAAGCACGTCGGGGCGATAGTTTGAAATGACACACGATAACTAGGAATGATTCCCGGCTCGAGTGTGACCACTACTCACTCTAAAAGAAACGGCCAGGTCGCAGATAACCAGATATGTCTACAAGTGAGCATGGAAAACATGGATGACTTTGGAAGCCCACGCAGGGATACATATGAGCTGGGATAATAAACAAAATTGCAGAAGAATCTAGTTAGTATTTTTGTTGACCTTCAGACAAGAAACGAGCTTAACCTCCTTGATACTTAATGATGAAGATTGAGTTGGTAATCAGTTCACTGGTCACGAAGGAGACAAGACCTACTAGATTAATAGCCCAACCAAGTCGGTGGGTGTACAAAGAGAATGTAACTCCTACACAAATTGAAAGCTTTGAACTGATCAACTGTGAGGCTGTTCAGCTATGGCGCTGAAAGATACCAGCTCAAGGTGCAGACCAATATTCTTGGGGCATGGTCAGTCAGAAATTCTGGAATCAACGACTTTGATGAGCTGCTTAACGGTTTCCCCGAAAACACACTCCAGGTGGTTTTGCGGAATGCAAGTGCAACGAAAACTAGTGAATCAAATTTCTTGAAAAGGAGACGCAAACAAACCGTCCTATCCAGCTTACTTGGTTAATCTTCAACAAGCCGGAATTCGAAATTAATGCTGTACTCACAGTGGCTATTGGGTCATCATGGCATAAACCAGTTTCTCTCCAGGTGAATCTTCTGAATCTGTGATCGCCGGCTGTAATGAGATGTTTGTGGTTAGCGGTAAGGAGAAACTGCCCTAATGTCTCAAATCGTATTTACTGTCTGCGTAACATTTCCTGGAGGGGTTCTACAGCGGACGTCATGGTGCGCAGTGGCGAATCACGAGCCTGCTATTACAACTTCAATCTTAGTGGTAAAGCTATCTAAACGGAAGAGAAACACAAAGATAAAAAATCATACTCCTTTAGTGAGAATCTCGAAAGTACAAAGGTGCGGCACAATGATTGGTAGATCGATCAGTTCTCTAATGAGGACCCATAAACCGTCTGCTGGGGCTGACCTGTACGAGGCTGGACAAGTGAGTAAATCAATTCAGGGTTCAAACGATGTGAGTTGTGTTCAGATGTAGGCTGAGGAATTCATGCAAATCAGTGCGGCGCTTTTTCACGCGCGTGTTGTTTACAAATAGCTCGTTTATGATACTCTCTCAATATCTGAGCAGCTTCTGTTACGAAATAGACGATTACTGGTAACGACGTGCAAAAAGTGCGGTTGGTTTTACTATTATCATGCTGAAAAACCGAGAAGCGCTGTACAGCTGTTTTATCCTCATTGAGAATCATCAGCAGTATGCTTCTCACGAAGCTCCAACAGGGAGTTTTGAACCAGCAACCTCTTGGCCAGTAGCTTCAAAACTTTCGACTACGAGCGGCTGATTGTGATTGGCTCACAGTTACACAGAATATAACGCCACTCATCTTTCTATCCCATGATCAGATGTTGCGTGGATTTGGAAACTCCGTGTTGTTCCGTACGATTCTCACTGTTGACAGTCCCAAAAAAGGATGAAACAACTGTGCAGTGATTCTCGGCTTTTCAGCATAGACTGCATTATCTGCATTATCTGTCGGATACTCGTGTTCTCCCACTGATAACGTGTTTCGTGACGTTATATTCCGAATAGGATAATAACTTCAGAACTTCTATGATTTTGGCATTCAGAAACCTCTAGCTTTTTTCTCAGTGTTTTTGTATTCGTTCCGTCACCCATGTCACTGATTGAAGCATTTTGTACTACTTTATAACTAGCTGTGAATGCGAGCGTATGTCCATAAATCCTTTGATCTAGTGCTATTTAAGCTACTTCGGAGACATGCTATTACGAAGAGGAAACGGAGACTTACACTCGGTTGGCTACAATTCTGTTTCTAAAAATGTCCTCGCTCTTGTTACGATTCCAGGACTATTATTCAACTACCTAATCTTTGCCAGGATGAGCTACTGGCTGGAACATTCATAGTTCAATCCCACACCTAGCATTTCCAACTGCTTCCGTCAAGGCTTGTGTGATAACGGTATTTTCTCCAGCTTATTTCTCGATCTGCACCTCCCACGATAGCGATCCTGTCAGAAGCAACCACCAAAGGTGCACAACGTATAGTAACGCCCAAAACCAGGTTAAAAAACACTTCTACAGCGCGTCGTAATTAAAATGTATGCCGCGACAACAATCTGGAAATTCTGATGCCTTCTGGATGAGCCATTGGCGGTATTCGGCGAATACTGGGTCACGATTGGCTGTTGGGTCAAGGCTTTCGACCAATCAGAATTTGCCTTGATGCTGGACCGGCAAACGGCACGAACTCTGGGCCAATCTTGTACGGGCTGGGCCTCTCGACCGTAGCATAACCGAGCTACGAGCAGTGCGTGTAGAATTCCGTCTAACAGCTTGCACAGCCGATTAGCAAATCAGCTGTTTGTCGCCTCTAGGTCGCTTCGCATTTAAGGACTCAACAGCTGTCACAGCCCTGCTCTCTAAATAGGAGGGAAGTTGCGGATTGGGGACTTTCTGGAGATCCACTACGCTGCTGATTCAAAGGGAGGACGAAGCAGATATACAGTGGCTCTCGGCTTTTCAGCATAAACTGACTTGAATTTCGAAACAAATCCCAATTGAAAACTACCAGACTCCCTTACATTACCCACAGATGGATTCATTCGTTTGCAGAAACTGGTTTGAACGACTCTCTGAACCGCAAGGCGCAAGCTTTAGGAATGTAACATTTTTTGGTGAAATTATTCTATAGACGGCAGTTGGTTGCATGAACTCATACAAATATATAGTGCAGATGAATTCGGTCCTGAAACGGCATATCTGGACGATATACCATCCATGCAATGCCCGACATACTCTGACGCTCAAGTGAAACTCCTCATAATTCAGCTGAAATTGACGGACAAAAGCATCGACAGAGAAGGACGTCAATAATTTTTATGAAAAAATTGCACTGTAAAATGATTAAACAAGCAGCATTTTGGGTAACTCTGTTCTATGACTGTTGTATCTAACTGCTGTTCGCATTCCAGTACCTGGTGCCAGAAAGAACTCGCCGACAAGGGTACACAACAGGTTTGTTCCAAACAAGCGAGTGTGTGCGAGCGCAAAAGTTACAACGGCACTTTCAAGGGCACTTTCTGACGTTGATCCAGGCTGTCTGGTAGGCGTTTAGTGAACACCCATCAACATCGATCGTGCTCCAATGAAATGCCTGAACGCTGATCACATTCGGTGTGCCAGAACACTCATCGGCTTTTGCTGGATTGATTGAATGATTGACTGGCCTGGATGCCTGCCGGCTTTTCTATTGAGATTTTGGTGGGATTTTAAGGTTTCAGTGGGTTCCGGGCGTTCTGGGTTTACTTTCAGGAATCTGACCTACATGATAATGGCCAACATTCTTGGTCCAAAAAACGATATATCTCGGAAAAGCTGTTCTAGTTGCCAATTAATATCCCAATCTACACACCAATCTGGACTGTTTAGAAAAACTTATCCTGGCATCGCGCAAGAGTTGCCCCAGTGAAACAGTTGCTGATATATGGGAAAGTTCCTGCTTCCCATCAAAAATCTACGGAACATTAGGTGTGAAATCAAGTTATATAGGACGCCATTAAGTAATTTACGTTTCACCCCCCCAGGTTTGATAGTCCCTTGAACATCCGACGCATTTTTTCGCCTGCTGTATGCTCTTTAACGTGTACGTGTACTTATCCGCATCTGTCAATACCTGCCGGCTGTTAAGCACCAGTCATCATCCCATGATATGCATTGGTAATTATCGTGTTTCTTTTTTGCCTACACTTCTGGACCCTTAGATTTCTGGGCTTTTCTAGACTTTTCCGATATGCGCGATTGCAGGCTGCGAAGCGTTACAACATGAAGGAAATTGGTCGTTGATCAGGAGTCTGTTGATCTGTTCGTCGAGCTTTGCAATTGACTTGCAAAGGTTTCGCCAACATACGAAGAGACATCATCAGTGCACAGTTGGGTGGGTAAATCCTGTTTACCTGCAACCGTTTATATACAACTAAAGGCTATCTGTTATCCCTTAACGTGATTGGTTAGTTGGGTGACAGCGTTTTTCCTGAATTTATGGGTCTGCTCGTGATCTTTTTTGCGTCATGCTTTGCGTTCTTTTAAGTCGACGGGTCATCCCGGAGCCTTCCATTTTCAGTAGTTTCCTCCTCCGTTTTGATCGGCTCCCTTTTCGCTTTGCATTGCGCTGTGGTTTGATTTTTTTGTTAGTGTTTGGCTGGCTACACCGCTCTATTGTATTGACTGGAGTTCTTGCGTCCGTCGGTTAATTTGCTACTTTGGTTTATTGCCTGAGCACCCCCTCCAATCCAAGTGATTTATCCGTTTTTATCGGACCCCCCCCAGTTCTTTTACGAGTTCCTCGTCTGTTTGCTTGTTCATTTCGGAGTTACGTGGTTTTTGTGTTGTGTTGCTCTTAGCGACTGATAAATATGGTCACTTTCAATATGCCTGTTAATAGCTTCTTCGAGTACCACGCTTCATAAATTCGCGTTCTTGCTTTGTTCTCGCTTGAGCCAATATGCGAACGCTGCTTCAGTCGAAATCGTGTCCTTTCTGACCTTTGTGCACGGAGATGGGAGAAAATTGACCGTGACTTTTTGTAGCCAACTTATGTTCATGTATGCTGGTGGAGAGCATCCTTTCTGTTTGTCCTATGTATCGTTTGTTGCAGTCCTTGCATGGGATCCTGTATATGATAATGTTCTTCATCATTGGATCTAAATTTCCTTCTGAGTTCGATAGTGTCCTCCGCAAAGTGTTCGGAGGTTTGTAAGCCACCGTCGTGATGTGCTATCGTATGAGCCTCACGGTCATTTCGGCGGTGTTGCTGACGTACGGGAAATTTGAAAAGTTTGTGATAGTTGCACCTCAAAAATAATGTAATCCCGTTTTCTCGGTTGCTAGTAGGAACGTATTACCGACTGCTCTCCCACATCGGCAGCTCCCTCGTAAAAAAGAAACATATGGTAAGCATATGAAGAGAAATGATAAGGTTTGAAGTCAAGCTCGCTCTTCGTGAAAATTCGGTGTTAAAGAAACGATTCATGAATATCCAAATGCTCCTTCTTGTGATATCAACTCATGTCAAAACAAGGATTATGTTTTGGGGGCGTGAAGGTATGATCCAAAAGATTTGATATTTAAGAAAGATGCACTCAACTGGAAGGTCAATGGCAAAGTTGCGCACATTTTAGGTTCAAAATAGTCTCTGCCAGTAGTGACATTAGGCCAGAGTTTAGGAGAATCTGAACAGTTCGCTAGGGCATAAGTTTTGTCGAGTTTGATAAAGGTGTAGTTTAGCTTATCATCACTGCCAACTGTGTAAGTTCAACAGAAAAGTGTATTAAGCGAGATATCCTTTGGCTTCAGAATATACTGCTTACCACTCTCCATGACAGAACCACAAACGTATTGCGGGCGTTTCTAGCCCACGGAAATAGTTAATTTTGGGCTCCTGGTTTACGGATCGTTATGACTGTAGATGTTTCAACGTCTTCCCAAGTGAGATTGTCTCTGGATACATTCCCTAAGTTTTGCCTAAAGTAGAACACACCTTTGATGCAAATGGGACGCTTTGACCGTCTGACGGACGACACGTGTTTGCGCAAGGAAAAAGTCGCAATTGCGGCGGGGCAAATCAAGACGCTGGGTTTGACAGACAAATTAATCTCTCTCTCTATATATATATATACCTCTGGTTCGTGATATTTCACGGCTTATTTTTGTGCACAATTCAGTTTTTCCCATTGGTAAGATACTACTTAAGGTGTGATAATTGAACAACCTCTTTAAATCATATCAGGTAGGCGTATTCTACCAAACGCATTCAAGAAGTCAGCAATACATTGAGCGTATTTTGAGCTAATTTGGCTGACTACTACAAATCTTATTACTGTTATCAAGGGGAAAATATTTTGATATCTTGAACATTGGCTGTGACAGAATAATCGGCACGTATCAACGCATGAAGCCGGTTTGCTATTTACCCCATCCGTATCCTTGAGGGATTTACAAAGCCAGGCGACGAAGATTATGCTCTCACGTAACATCCAAGAACGGTAGGCAAGACAAAGACAAGGCATAAGAGCTTGGTGTATTGGTTTTTGGTACTGTCTGTAGGTTTGTCACCCTAGTTTCAGGCACAGGGTGAACTGAGGAGTGCCTGAATGTTTTGGTTTTTGTGTTTCTTGTGTCCGCTCCTGATGATCAGGGGTTTCGCCAACGCCATTCTAATTTGTGAGGAACAGTGTGAGCTGACGATGGGAGTAATCCTTAGATTTAGTGAAAGTGCGTGGGATAAACTAATTTCAACATGAATTTTCACTTTTTATCGATGAATATAATGAGTTAAATCGGTTAAAGTCTAGTAGACCATCTCACAGCTAAAAGTAGGTACTCTGTTTTGACCAAATAAAGTACAATCATTTGCGGGTTGGTGGGTTCCACGTACAATGCGAGGGTCTTGATATTTTCATACCTAATTTGGGGTCATAAATGTGGCAGATTAGTAGGCCTTTTCTCTACGAATTTATGCATTCAAATGGTCGAATCTGATTTCCTATGGAGAGAGTTGTTTTATCTGATTTTGCGGATCCGCTCTTGGGGGTTACAGAAAAATTTGGGTACGTAACCTGCAATCAATATGGCATCTTTAGCTTGGGCTGAAACTAACTGTGCGGACCCCGGGTAAGGCTCATTTCTCGGTAAACAATCCAACTACTCATAAGGAGTCCAAGAAAATAAAGCAGTTGATAAACCGCGTTTCGTTGGTTAAAATAGAGGAGAGATTTCTTGGAGGCAAATCAAATTATAAGACGCTGATTGAGGTTATCGCTTTTCCAAAGGTGGTTCAACGGAACGTTGCTGAGGCCGGTCAAAATACCAAGTGATAGCGAGCGTATAATCGTGATGTAACTCCCGATAGCATCGGATGAAACGTCTAACATCCACCAGGACTACTTATATGACGTTCAAATAGGAAGCAAGTGTATTTTTCTAGGGATGGCGCAGATTTCTCGCAGTTTTGGTAACGTCACGTAAGCACCCCAGCAGAACAACACCCGTCAAATACAACTGCGGTATTTTGCTGCGCAAATGGCATACTCTTGGAATTGGCGGATTACTAATTATCAGAGGGACCGCTCGGAGCTCCAGGCTTCTACCAAGTCATAAATCACACTCGCCATCCTAGGTTCGGTGGGACTAGAAGCCTAAACTTTTAAAATTTTCCAACGGTGCATTGCGACTGAATCCGAACGACAAGAGTGCTGACACACTTTTGCGTTCTGAAACTACTCATTTTACCCATGATTAAGCATTTACGTGATCTTACTGACACTTTCATCACAAGCATCTTAAGAACGGATTTTCAGTGGCCCCAGTGTAAAGTACATGCAAGTTCTATGTGCTGCTTCCAAACCGAGATCGAGTGTTTCTGTGGTCAGTTAAGAGATAAGTTACATAGGAATACAAATTCGCGTTATGACTGCTGCACAGCGATCATGACGGATCGGAACTAGTTGGTATGATTTTTGTGTCCCGGAGATTCCAATCTCGTTAGTGCACGGTTTTACACAAGACCAATATTGAATTATTCACCAATATGGCAAACTTGAGCTGGGCAACCAAGTGGATTAGCTTGTGAACTCTCGATCTTTCGACCCGGTCTTGATTCGTCAGGTGCCCTGGGGTTGTATTGCTTCTCTATTCCGGTAGTATACGCACAACGATATGGTAAAAATGACCGTTTGATTTTGTAATTTTGAGCGGCCGGTTGAAGGTTTGTACTTGGCGAGGACACTCTTATTTAGTACTGATTGGCCGCTGCAAATAGAACACTATTTGTAGTATTTTTCCGCTCACTCACTCTTGCTATACAGGTAGGACACTCTTTGGAGACGCTTGATCAAAAATTCTCCTTCTGTTTAAAATGCTCAGAAAACGCGCGGTTCAAACAATAAGACACTCGGTCGGCATGTAATGAACAGATCCGTAAACCCTCTTTCCTGTAAATGGTTTCTTTTGCTGTTTCTCAAAAGCAGGTATGTTTGCAAACAGCTTGATGCACGACAGAATTTTGCACAAATTGATGTATGTCAATCATGCGTTTTCGCCAAGATCTTATCTAGTAAAACTGCGGCAATTAAGCGTTATTACTGAAAACAAGTGCTCCCAAACACGAGAAGTTGCAACCAAGGACAAATAATTCTCTTTACAGATTTTGTTCAGTTCGATTTCCTTAGTT
Organism: Clonorchis sinensis; assembly: GCA_003604175.2. NCBI lineage: Eukaryota > Metazoa > Platyhelminthes > Trematoda > Opisthorchiida > Opisthorchiidae > Clonorchis > Clonorchis sinensis. The sequence goes on from CM030374.1 coordinate 13,924,036, forward strand.
CTTCGTCTGCCGTTGATGTAACTGGTAATGCATTGGTGTTCTGGTGCCTGAAGGAGTGGCGTCATTTTTTGCCATGAAAGAGTTACTCAGTGGACTATCTGTCAAGAAATTTTTACTTTCTGGACATGACAATACGTTTGAAATTGAAACATTCTCTATCTAGGTCAGCTACCGGTTGGTGTGCAATGCTCTCAAAATATTGCAAAGCAAAAAGCAATTATTCAATAACTACGTCAGTTGGTCCGCACAACCGTGACGAAAAATTTGGACAGGGTTGGATTTCAAGCCTTGATTTTTGTGTAAAAACTGAAAGATAGTTTCAATCAGATAATTTTTTTAAACAAATAGATACAGAACAGTATGATGGCAAACAGTGTCCCAGGCAATTCCTTCATACGTTTTTGAATTAAATTTTTCGCTAATTTCTCCTAAAAGAAATCGAAAATCACTTGCCCCGTTTCATAGGTGGATGAACACAATCCGGTAGCTTTCATTGTGACAGCAAAAAAGTGTCGCATTCAAATAGGTTCTGCCACCAATTGTAATACAATCGAGTCAGGGAGGTCACAGTGCTTATACAGATGGATCATCGTAGGTCCTGGTCATTAAAGTAAGACTCACCAATCTTCAACATGGACTTACATGGCATTTGTTGACCAAATGAAAACCTCTACGCTGCTTCAGTGTTTGACAAAATTGGCACTATTTGCGAGCGTTTTCAGCCATCAAGATGCAGTTATCATTCGTAAAGCACGGGCGTGGTCTGCTTAGAAGACTGGAGCTAGAGGAGCGTCCGGTGGCAGAATCGTCTACTCTTTTTTGTGCCATTCGAGTGGACGTGAAGCAAAACGCACACGTTCTGCAAATGTACTTTCCAGAAACGGGACATGAATCCTTGTGGCTTCACCACATCTGACCATGTTGTTACTTGTAGCCGCCCGATGCCTGACAAGTGTTCTTCCCATCTGAGGTTATAGAAACTTCTCGCATAGAAGTTTCGTCTATGGACCTAACGATACAATTTATGTGAGTCACTAACCGTGCGTCCAAGTAAATATCGAATGATTAGGCTTACTTTGCGTCACAATTTCTTTATAGTTATGCCAACCACAACTGATGTCATGGTCCTTGGTATAGTTTATAATTCAGTGAAGTCATCGAGAAATACACTCATTTGCAAATCAATTTGGTTTTTGCGAGAGACTCACCTGGAACCCAGCTGAATCTCCCATTTCTGATGTTTTCAGGCAACTGAATGTGCTGCACCAGGCCGCCTCATGTTCCAGTTGCTACGATTCATTTGCTTGAAAACATCACAAACGGGAGATTCAGCTGGGTTCCAGGTGAGTCTCTCGCAAAAACCAAATTGATATGCAAATTAGTGTATTTCTCGAAAACAGTCCAATTTGGGTTCAAGTAGAACATAAGGTTGACGGAAACTCGGGGACTGCGCCTACCTGATGAGCCCCAAGAAGGGCGAAACCGGTCGTGGGCTGTCGAAGAATTTTCAGCAACCTTATGAGTAGTGCATTAGTGAAGCCATATTTAGATGAGCCATAGGCCAGAAAACCATGTTCTTCTTACTAGGTGCCATTGCAAACAGTCAGTGGAGCTATATTGACCGTTGGCATACTGCTCACAGAAAAATCTGTTTGGAAATCTTGAAGTAGACCATGCCAGTCAAGACTCAATACCCGCTACCCTAAATGATAAAATCAATAATAAAACTCTATTTTTCACTACCCGCCTAAAACCCGGTACAATTTTGTTATCCTATGCCAAAAAATTTCTCGCCCTCATTGTTTATCATTTTGAGCAGATTTTCAGAGTACGATCGATTTTTTTGGAAGCTGAAACTACGGGGCAAGCCACTCTTCCCGATAAAAATTAATAAACCCAAATTGGTATGCCGAATTTCAGTACAGCGGGTAAAACCGTTACAAACGTTATTCCTGGCGGCTTAAATCCCTTTTTCTTACTGCGTGCTACACTGCTCAAGTGGGAACAAATGCCGACTAACCGCACATCCGCAATTAAACTTAGGAAGGTTGTCGTATTTACCGGCATTTTCGGCCTTTACTACATAAAAAACGTTTACAACTAGGCACTTGATGCGCTTTAGCCTTTGCTATGGATGTCCTATGTGGGACTGTTAGGAATTCATAAAGTCATCACAACGGAAATGGTTTGAATTTTGATCGCGTTCAATCAAACAGCCATCGCATTCTTGTATCATATGAAAACAGACAACAAAGGTATTCACATCAAACGGACGAAAGTAACAGAGGGCAAACTGCTTCTGACCAGGCATATTGCTGGAAACAGCCAACAACAGCCAAGTTCCATTTGGATATCAATTTAGTATAAGTTGCAGATTAAGTTGGTTCCAGCGGGAGACTCGGTGGAATTCCAGCTGAGTCTATCATTTATTCCCTCCTTTAGTTGGTTGAGCTGCGCAAAGATCGCTTCTTTTCTAATGGAGACGATGTTCATGATATGGATATGTATTTTCTTGAAGAAGCACACCAACTAAACTACAAATAAAAGCGATTAAGCAGTTTCTTTTGGCTAAGTCCATACGACGAGATTTGTCAGAAAATTGTGTCAAATTAAGACAGACAAATGGCGCTGTTGGCATTTTACCATCCGCGTGAAGGTTCCGAAGTTCTCGTAGATATGGAGTCTGTATTTGAATTGCATATACAAATCTGAATGTGTTAAATCCAGCATCTGCTCCGTCTTGTTTCAAGGCCATCAGCAAGATTACTCGTGTGTACGTTCGGTTAACTGCTTTCTCTATCTATGTGCTCCCATAAATTGTGAACTATACTCCTGAACCGAGTTGAAGCGCCTGAGGTTCAAACTAGGCGACAATCCCAGATGAGTTCACTGCGGACGTTGAATTTTGGAACAACTAATTTCTTTAAAAAGTGGATACCCTTTTGACACTCGCGCAATCTTTAGACGAAACTGGAAAAATCAATAAGGGTGAGTAATAGGCTGGTAACTAACTTTGACCAGGTAGAGTAAAACCATGACATTTGTAGTTTCGGCTCATGCCAAAGACAGTATTACTGACAGCAGAGAGCCGGTAAGACGGCCGTATATCAAAACAATGAAAAACGCACTTCAGAGGAATGCTACTGGAACGCTGTTGTTCACTGAGAAGTCATCATCCAGGCTATCACTCAACTGCGAATTCTTCAAGCCCCACAGACAGAGAAAGCGTTAGATAAATTTTATCCGAAAACATACTTTTAAAAATGTATTTCACTTACGGGCATATTTTTAGTTCTATTCTATTGCCCGAGCTACCTCACTGGGACAGTCTTCTAAAAAACTCAAAATTGCAAGCCCAATCAGATACGGCGCAGTAAATTTGTAATGTGCTTTTGTTGACGCTGCATCGTTGAAAACTATCGACTTTTTCTAGATGAAATTCAACACAGCTCCGGCAAAAATAAAAACCCCACTGGTTTGTACGTACTTACAGGCACTGTATATCTTTGCTTCCGATCAGAGATACTGAGGTATCTTGCGCAATAGTCCGTACTCTGTAGTTTAAGCACGTTCACCGTAAATCTGTAAATAAAACAAACATTATGAGCAACAGTAGAACTAAGAGATAAAGCAGAATTTTCGGAAGCATCTACTTTAGGCGTGATGGAGTGCCGTTGCGGATGCCCTGTGATTCTTAGCCAGGGGTTCGCAGAATTGCCAAAAACGTAAGGGATTCGTATCACATTGATTTTGGTCTGAATCGACGAACGAAAAAGAGGACTTGGTGTATCCATATATATACATATATATATCCACGTCCTGCCGCAACGTAGCCTGCAGTTGGAAGTGGTAATATACAAACAAACAGAAGTTCTTCCAATCTCACTGTTTGCCATGCTAAAATTATTCATCCGCGCTCTGAGAGAATTGTAAAAGCCAACATTCCCATCAACTGGGTGGTATGCATGACCGTTCACTTCCGAGGTTCGTTGATATCTTTCGTTCCAGCTATGCCATGACTGTAGTTTTCTAAATTTTAATCACGTTTGGCTAACTGAGTATAGTATACCTTTTCTGTAGCGTCAGAGAAATGACCGGTTTTCAGGCAAAGCAGAAAACCCATCAGTTCGGAATTATTCGGATAGCTGCCGTCGCCAGTTATGTGCGACACGAGTGCTGCATAGTGGAATGACTAGGTGCTTATGCAAAAACCAATGGATCGAATCAAGTAAATTTGCGGGAAATGCAAACGTTTTCGTTTTTCCATAAATTGTACTCCCTGATTAACCTCCCACTCGAAATTAAGCTCGTCTTCTGCCGAATTCGCGGGTCAGAGTAAGTAAGCTTCAAACACACCGCGTTTTCCTTTTTGTTTGATCATCTGTACGATTTCATTTATACGATTTCTCTCCCCAAATCGACCGAAAATACCCCAGAAGCCGCGAGTTCCGAACGGGCCAATCAGAGTGAAGACAGAATGCTGTTGAAATCGGGGACGTGGCAATTAACCAATCGCACGACAGGAACGCCGATCGAAATGCGGCACAAACTGCAAACAACCAATCAGATCTGCTCGAAATGAATGACAAGGGTAGTTTACATTGTGCCAATCAAGACAAGTAGAGCCGACGCAACACCAATCGGACTGCGAGATAAAGCAGGAATAGAGAAATAACTTAACCAACCGCGAAATGATATCATCCGCTGGAACAGTGAGGGAGAAGCTTCAATCAATAGCCACCTGAACAACTTCAAATAAAACACTCAACACACCAATATCCCAACGCGTTGCCGTCATTCACCATGAGGACAAGTAGCAGAGTTCCTATCAAATTCCGAGCCTAGTATTTAAGTTGCCGATGCCAATGGGTGACTTCACACTGTGAGTTAGCCTGTGGTTCCAGCTTGCATTTCTTTGACATCTTCCCATTTTCATTCAAACATCTTGAAGTGTTGAGACGCACCCATTTCCATACCAATTTGATTTTGATGAGGGTCACAGCTGAATCTCTCGTTTTCATGATGTTCGTAAGAAACTGGACGATTTGCAGCAGGCAGCCTCATAGTCCGCTTTATTCGATGTTTGAAATACCGCGATGTGTTGTGTGGACGTAATGTACTGCCTGTAAGGTTGCTGAAAAATCTTCAACAGTCCAGGATCGGTATCGCTTGAGAACATCATAAACGAAAGATTTAGGTGGGTTCCAGGTGAGCCATCCGTTAGAATCAAATTGGTCTGGAACTGAATGCATTTCGCTAACTTCGTGCAATTCGGATTAAGTTCGAACAGAAGGTTGACGGAAACCCGGGGACTGTGCCTGTCCGATGAACCCTAAGAGAAGCGAACTCTGTCGTGGGATGCCGGAGAGTTTTCAGAAACCTTATGAGTAGTGTACTACATCACAAGTTTTCCTTGTGGCGCTACCAGAACCATAGGAATCATCTTTATTATAATCGTATATCTGTCACTGAAGGTCATAACGGAGGTGAGAAAGATGGGTCGGGCACACCAATTACATTGCTCAAGCGTGAACACCTTCGCATGTTCAGACGTGAAAATTCAGATGCGTCCAACGTGAGTAGTGGTAACACGCTCGCCTCGCATGTCAGATGTCTGGGGTTCAAATCCCGGCACGACCATTGGATATGCACTGCTGATTAGCTCTGATAAGAGCGAGTCCAGTGCTTTCCTTCTTTGGTGCGGACTCACCAGAATAATTACGCCAGGACAGGAGGACGACCGTTCAAACGAGAGTGATGTGAATATGAAAAAATACCAATCCCGCAAAACCCCAACTGAAACCAAGAAATAATAGAATGGGTTACCCCCAAGGAGTCGTGCTGAGACATAGACTGGCGTCATGCTGGCGTCAGTGTCTCTTGATAGTATGATACCTCGTCTGATGTGTAAGTGACTGACACCGCTGATATAATATCGCATTAAATTCCGTTACGTTGAATGATTCTTGCCGTTGTTCCCGAGGTTCTGTCAGATGTCCAAGACCTCATTGCTGATATTTGCCACTTTCTCTCATTTGTACCTAAATTTCCTTTGCCTTAGTGTTCAGGAAATTTTGTTTTAATGCGCTATTTCCTCAAAGTGTTTTGCGGTGTGGGCGGCAATTTTAATTCAGTTATCGCTTTCTGTGTTCGGTGATGTCCCACACTTTGTTGATAATACTGTTGCATCACCAGTGAGAAGTGTAACCGAATTGCACCATAAAGTGTTTTAAATTTGTGTGCCGCACTCGCACAGTAGAAGAAGACGTCCAAACGGCAGTTTGTGCCTGTCCCTAGTAGTGGCAGTCATCTGGGTCAATAACCATGCCCGGAAAGTGACCTTACATTAGTAATCTGTTAGCAGCTTTGAAACCCGTTGAGAATCACCATGCACAGATGGAAGATTTCTTGGGCTTCAACGTCTTACCATCTCCTTGACGGTCGAGGATGCTCGACGACTTTTTGTGAAACTATACCAGTCACCATGCAGTCAACCTCCGGTCAGCTGAATGTGTACCTTGCGGTTTCAACAAGAGACAGCTTCGTTGGAGCTGCACTGATTCAATGCAGACAATTTGGAGATTACCTGTGATTAGTGGCATGAGATGACTCTCCGGACATACGCATCAAATGTATTCAATCAATGCAGCATTAGGCCTTGTTAGATCTGTGTGAAAAAGTCCATGAGGTAATATGGAATCATTAATTCTGTCACCGCGTATTTTCCTTAAAAAAAGTCCGAAGTGAGAAGTGACATATTGTGGTTGATTGCGCCAATCTACCCTGCAGTCCAGTGAGTTAACCTTGAACAGTTTTTTCATGATTCTCGTCTCGTTGCCGTCTGAAGTTACTGTGACACACCGACCTCAGGTATTTTATACTTACCGGCTCACTGGGGTCCACATACGCAGAAGCAGTCTGGAGCAGCGCAACCAGCAATTCGACAACGGGGAGCAGGAATTCAGGGAGGTATCTAGGTCCAACACACAGCTGATTGGTTATCACAGAATGCGGGTCGAGGAACGGAAAGGCTGTGGCTGGTATTTTTATACAATTATGTCTTGCATCTTAGCCTTGGAAAGTTAGCAAATAAAAGGAGCCTATTTTCAGGTAATCTTGATTGTTCGGTCTTGTAATGCTCTAGTTCCTTAGCCGAAATTTATATCTACTTTACGCGGTGGGCGCGTTGCATCAATAATGCGAATTTACATTCTGCCATTGCTCAACTTTGTTCACGCGCAAGTTCTAATGTTACTCGTATACATCATAAACAGAGACTTATGTCTAATGTTATCTCTATACTGTTCTTTTTTAGGTCATTTAACTTTCAGACTGAAAGGTGACAATGGAACTCCGATCTGTGATGGCCGATTGGGCATTCGGTTCGTAATGTGTTGAAGTGTGTGGAATATTCATGACCCTCAATAAAATGATTTCATGTTGCCACTTGTACTATAATGTATCTGGTCGGGCAGAACGATCAGCTTTGTGAGCGCAACTGTGGAGTGCGCCACCTCCCTTCGTACAAATAATAAAAACTCTAGCTCATCTGTGTGCTGGTTCCGTTGAGTTTAGGTCCTGTGCGGTTTTTGGACCAGTACAGGAACCTGACCGACGGCATACTACATCACTAACGATTTGACACGTGGGGATTATTGAGGTTTGCCAAAGTACAAAACATAGGGTGCATCACGCGTTTAGTTTTCACAAATTATCCTCACATGGAAGTTTAACTGGTCTGTGTTACTGTGTGAGACTCGTTGTGCGTCCCTGTTGGCTCCGTGAGTGGAGTTTATGATCGTACAGTGTTCGGGGCGTTTACCGGAATCTAGTCGTTTTCGTCATTCTAGATTTGCACATATGTACCAACTGTGTTATCATCATCAGTCGTAAAAACTGCGTGACTGACATACAATGGTTGTAACTGCCAGCCTCGTGGCCAGTGATGTGAGGAGGCAAGATAGCTACGGTTATGTTGCTGACGCGTAAATGCAGGGTTTTCTGTGGACTTTTCATTAAGGATATCTAGATGGGAGCTATGCACTGAAGGTAATAGCTTGGATGCTTGTGTGCCATTGAGGTCATGAGTAGACCATGTCTGAAAATATCTCTAACGATAGTGGTATAGTAAAAAGAATAAATTGAATTCAGTCGATATGAAGTTATTCCCTCCACTTAGTAGTCTGCTGCGCATAGCTATCACAAATATAACTCCAATTCTCGAGTTGCCTCGAAGTACTCAAATACTTCGTTTGGCTGAAGAATAAATCCCGAATCCTGCCGGTCCAACTAACATCGGTCATGCTAAATCACCACATGTCCGACAATTTTTATTCGAAAAATTGCCAAAACTGTTTGGAACAACTTGAAATCCCTTTTTTGTCAAGTTTCCTATCTTATCGCCTGTGTAAGCTAATGAAGCATCACGCTCATATGTAATTTGAAAAAAAATTCTAGAGGGAATAATCCGCGTTTTTGGTTTTTGTAAATGTTTTTGGACCACCAAGCGATTCACTTGCGCATTTTAAGGTAGTTCAGTATGAACTACCAAATAACCTTGGGACCTATGGAGCCAAACAAACGAGGTGGATTTTGGTCGTCACGAACTCACGCGGTATGGACATAAATTGAGGAAACGGGTCCTCAAAAACGAAGTCTAATGAGGAACATTTGGAATGGCCTTGTGCAGTTGATATACGGAATATGAAGTTATGTGAACAACTATTTCTCGAGAGGGCGTTGTGTTCGTTGGTGGGAAAGTTTTTTCTTGGTCTGGTTTAGAAGAATTGGCAGCGGTAAAAATAATACACGTGAACGTTTTCGGTTTGCCCACAGATAGTAGCCCATGGTGCGCGTATTCTTCAATTAAATGATGGTCTTCTGACCATCAGGAGGTTTGATAACATCTGCAAAATTCTATTACTATTCAAGTATACTGTCTGTTCCCGATATATCAAAGAAAATTACAATTTTTCCCATTGAAAAGTGGTTGAAAAAGCTACCGGTTATTCTAAGATAAAAAAGTGTAACGAAAAAGACTGGGTGGTTTAATTTGTGCAGAACACACTCAAGGCAGTCTTGTTCGATCTAAACTTGTTCGTGGAAGCCTACCTAGGCTGTACAGCGTCTTCATACTAGTAACACTTGAACATCTTTCCAAAGAAATAACTACCGTCCGTACAAAGGGCTCTCTGTTGAAGGCTGTTTGGCAGTATAACCCAGGCCGAAAACAGAATTTCAGGTGGACAAACCTGAGGAAGTCAGTCACGTTGTGTCGTTTCGGGATTGCTAATCAGTTACTCTCGTTTTGGCAGTCTTTTGCCCATCCAGGCACGTTGATTTTGGTTATCGAAAATCAAACCTATAAATATTGGACCGAATTATTGTTCTCGTGAGATTTACTTAATGTCGCCCATTTACAGCCATTGTAGGCTGGAATCCAGGGACACCTCACATGGACGGAAGTCTATTACCGTGAAGTCGTTCATAAGACACTCTCTGTAGTTTTCTACGGTTCCGCAATTTCGCTCATCAATCCATTCATTTATTTTCACTTACAGATCGTTTATTGCAACTTGTGACTCACTGAACAAATGCACCGTGGCAGCCAGAACAGTGACCCACTGAATGGCGCTCTACACGGAGTCGAAATCTGTGACTAGTATCTGGTGTAAAGGGGATGATTGCTTGACAAGGTTGGCGTTATAAAGCGTTGCTTTTCCGGACACCATCGCTAGCTGGTTTATGGGTGGGGAGAATCGTGCATATGCTTCTGTGTGTCAGATTTTAGAGGTTTTGGTTCTGAAGCTGAGAGGTCACAAATATTTTCCTATTCACTGGTGATCTGAGTGTCCCAACTGACTGTCCGACTCCGTGAATTTGGGGACAGTTGCCAATCCTTCCTCGTTAAAGTCTATTAAAAGGTTAAAGTAGAGGTCAGAACATAGTAACTACGATTGGTGCAAAAACTCACTGGACAGGGAAATTTACAATAGGTTTAGGGGATAACCGAAACCTAGAAGTAACTGTTCCCCAATAAACCTCTGCGTTTCTTTCAGAGACGGTCACTAGTTGGCAAAGGTAAAGTCAGTACTGTCACATACCGTTTTGATGAGAGGGTGGTGCCTGAATCAATTGAGTACATTCGTCTATGTCGTTGCTAGTTCCGTTTTGTAAAAGAGCCTTGCAAAAATTGAGCCTCATTCGGTCTATTACATCCATTGATTGAGCTGGGTTAAATCGGTAGCCCCCTGCAGATGGACTGGCCTTAAGCTGTCCTCGTCTCAGGTTTAGATTCTCCAATTTGAACACCGGACGTTGAACGCTCAGCATTTTCTGAGATAGATGTCAAATCATGAAATATATTAACCCTGAAGAACTGTGGATTTCTAGTTTGTGTAACGAGCGGTGGCTCTTCAAGTGAACCTTTGGTTGCGCTGCATTAAATATTCAAGAAGTTAGACGACGTGTGGCAGCTTCAGAAACCTTATGGTCGACAAACGACAGCTGTTTGTAAGCAGGTTTCTTGCAAATTGAAAATCGCTATGCGAATTCCACCCCACCTAGGCGTTCTAGATTACTGCATACTAACTTCTCCGTTCCCCAACCCAGAATCTCGCAGCTAAGCTTAGTTCTGCTTCAAGAATATCATGAGTTCATATACTAGGAGCTCTGATCGTGCACTTAATGCCAACGAAGCTATGAAAGTTCGTGTGTTGATCAGTCCAAGTTTATTTACGGATTTCTGTGGCACTCTGTCTGGTTTTCCGTTTAACACTATCTGAAGGAGCTGGAACATATCACTAGATCCTTCCTCAGTACCGAATGTGTCAAGCTAGAACTTTTAAGGATTTCGCTGGTCAGGGTAATAAAGTCACGGATAGTCAAAATATCACCAACATATTGGTGAAAAAGTAGCAACCATTCACTGACATTTTACACCTTGATACTCTGTCTCCATGCTTATATATATATATATGTATACTGAACAGAAGCTGGGTACTAAAGGTGTCTAGTTGGAGCCCTTAAGTCGTCTACAGGTAGAGTTACTTAACACGGAATTTGCGGATAAAAGCACCAATAAGGTCAATGTTTTTAAACAGGGTAATGTCGCATTGTTTTTTACTAGAGTTCTGAGAAGTCGAGAAGTCAATCAAAATGGTACTGCGCGACTGAAAAATGAGGGTGCTTGTCTTGTCTAAGCGCCCGTTAATAATCACGCTACTGTTCAGCGGCTAGTCGCCGAAAGTCTTC
>CM030374.1:13935788-14094841 GCA_003604175.2 Clonorchis sinensis
TGATGTCTTACCAGGTGACCCAGCTAAAAATCAGAAGCAAGTTAGGGAAACCAGGGAAGGTCGATTTGAGTCATGATGACATAGTTACCAAGGCCGGACCAGCCGATAACGATGGGGACTGACATCGCCAGGCCGTTGAGCCAGTGAAAATGAAGAACACAATTATGGCGTAATCGCACAATTCCCGCTGCTAGCCTGGAATAACCGACATCGAAGGAAACTTAGTCGTTACTGCTTCGGGTTGGGGCGATTCACTTCCAGTTACAGGTGGCAGCACTACTCAGATGAACACTAACTGCTGAGTTTGTTCAAGTGAATAAGTACAGTGCAAAGTGCAGCACACTCTTTCCATTTTTCTGTTTGTAAGTTGATTTGATAAATTTCAAAACCTTCAAGTAAAAATTAACAAACTTAGTTGCCAAAAACCCATTTTGTGTTTACGACATTTCAATGTCTAGTTAAACATCCAATAGCCTATGATAAACTACTTATATCAACTGAGGCTCTAATTGTTTATAATATGGTAAAAAAGTGAAAAAGACTAGGGTTATTTCCTTTCTCAACGTTTATAATCCCTGGGGTTCCCATAAGTACCCTTCCAACAGCATTGTAAACTCTTAACCCATTTGACTGCTAGGTCTGCGTGCATCGATTCATGACAACATTGCCTGTATTACACAATGCAGCCCAATATTCAGTCTACTGTCTCTCATTTTGAAATCGGTTGACCTGAAACTCCAGTTCTGCCAGTCTAACGTACTCCCCAAACCAGGCGCTTTGGTTACTGCACAAGGACCACGGGGCTAGCTATAAGTTGGATCCTCAGACCGTAGATGAACACATGCGACACAATCCGAATAAACTGTCTTGACATTTTTTAGGGATTCGCTGGGTCACAGGTAAAGTGGATTGACTGGATTTATCTCGCAACCGCATAGCATCCGAAAATCTATATTCAGGGTGCTCGGTGAGTAATTTGTCGTGCAGCAAACCATCAAGCAGACTGGAGCAAGAAGACAGTTGAACGGATCTTACGCACTCTAAAGCCTTCTCACCTAGATAATCCCTTGACTTCATCGGAGAAGCGGCATATACACAATTGTACTAGCTGTTCTGTAGTTTGTGGCCTTGTCCAACGGCACTATCCATGCAGCCCAAACCTAGCAAACAGCCTCGTTTGTAACAACCCGCAAGTGTCACTTATTGAGGAGCAAACTGACGAAATTGTGTCGATTCGAATGATTATACATTTGTGCATCCGTCCACCCATTTTCGTTAGCCAGTTTCGAAACACTCGGGACAGTTTCGGAGCAGTCATCACAAGTGCGCGGTTAGTTTGTTATTTTTTCCGTTCGCGCACGCGTCAGTATAGTATTTAAGGCGTACCCAATTTTATCATCATTGGAGAAGAGGATATATATTCTTGCAATAGTATGGGCTCATTCGAGATCGATTTTAACCTTATTAGATAATGCGACGATAAGATTGGTCAACCGTGTTTACGAGGTCGACGTTTTCTAGCCAATCATTTATCGGGAACGTTCGCATTGTTGCGACGAACAGAACTACGTTTCCACAAACAGTTTCATAGTACAGCTTCACGTGGTACAAAGACTTTCTGCTCACAATCGGAGTACTTATTGTTGGCATTCAATCGATGCTGCCAGTACATTTAACAGTTGTTTTGTACACTGAAGTCCAAATACCTACTCAGGATGGTAGTTTCTGATCCGGGTAATATAATACAGTAATGTAATAAATGGGCTACAGATAATCCTTTCCAAAACAACTGTCTTTTCTTCAAATCTCTTTTACCGGGCAAAGCAAACGAATCGTTGGAGATAGGTTACTGTAAACATTTCCGCTAATTTGACGATGCCGTGATTTCAAACAGGAATATCGATTGCAAATGGAACGATCGAACTGAAATAGCGAACACCTAAATCGACTTCCTTGAAAAACACAGCCGAAACAATTACTAGTGGCTCATGGATCCCAAAGCCGCGGAAGTTATGTGACTGTTTACAGCCCTATACGGACGATATTCTGGACTGTTTGACCAATTTCACCCGCGATCTCGGCAAAACTCTTAGTGTTAAACGGATGGGCCGAAGTGCGAATGCCGATACTCATCGAGAAGTAAGGCTATCAAAGGGGCATGCGGTCTAGTCAAAACAAAACAGCTTACGTGGGCAATCCATTTTAAAGAATGGACGAAGTCGTATCACAAAAGAACCTATCCACAGAGATAAAAAGTGCCTTATTGCTAGCTTACTGTTCACATTTATATTGCTTGACTCCACTAAAGCAACTTTTGCCGGGCTATTAAACAACTGTGTGGCGCCCACAGATTTTTGGAGAATAAAATCCTCTGAAATTGTCTAGCATATGCCTGACTGTTTATTTTAAAATCAGTAGAGAATATTATCTCCAGTTGTGTGAAAAACTGCTGAGATTGCGAACTTAGCGCAGAATTTACTGCTTGGAATCTTGGGCGGACTGTACTTCGAAAACATGGATCCCCCATGTGAACTGTGAGTTTACCAACTTTAAAACATTTGCGCAACAAACAGGTCCAGCAATACTTCCAACGAATTTGTTTCACAATAGACGAAAATAGTGGGAAGCTGGTATCATCGTCACATTATTGCCAAATAGACAAATACAAATTCTTCAGAGAAAGTGCAGAGAACAGAGCTGTAAACGAAAACTGCCCAATTAGATCAGGACGCACTGCAACATTACAGAGTTCCAGACCAGTGAACAGAGATGTTTTGCAAAGCTTTCCGTTGCAAAAAGATCTTCAAAATGTTCTGTTTGAAAACTCAACCCAACTGTGTCAATAACACAAATGGGGAGGGGCATCAAACTCCACATAATACAAATGAAACTGCTAAAAATGCGAAGGAACATTGCATTAAACTGGGTGTTGCAACCGGTTAGTAATGTGCAAGAAAATAAGACGAAAAAGCCATACAAATTTGTGATAGGACATATTGCTCGAATGGCAAAAACGAAAGATTTTGAAATCATTCCGTAACCAGTCGAAGTAAAGAAAGAAAGACCACCGCGCAGAACAACTCGGAAACGGGCGAACAAAATTATGAGAAAGGTGAACTTTAGCCAGCCAATGACGTAGCTTTCTACACATGTGTGTGACCCTTTGAGACATAAACCTATAATTCTCTTAGCGGAGAAGATGAATGTTACATAAATTAAAAACCTAAATGTTGCATTTCGCGTTGCTTCGTATGCGATTTAGAATAAAATGCTTGTAACTAACATTTGTTGAGTTGGTGCTAGGAAAGTTCGCTGAGCTCGACAGGTTCCACTTCAGACAGAGTTGATAGATTCTTCGAGGAGTTTTGCGGTGATAAACCAATATGAAATACACGGTTTCAAGCAATTTTGTACAGAATTCACCGGAGCGAGTGTTTTTGGTATTGCAAACGGCTCTAAACACTTGAACACAGTTTACCTATGACTATGCCAGTTGGGCTGAACATATGGTCGGAAGTAGGTTGGTAGATCAGCCCGGTCCGATGAATCACCCGCATACTTACCGTTGAAATTACCAAACAAGGACCCTACTGTTCAATTTCCGTCTGTAAAGAGCCCATGCTCAAGTCGAAGTAAATTTTAAATGGTGTTTAACCCCGAGATTATACTACTAGTGGGCATTTGTTGCCTGCCTACAGAAGCCAGTCAGCGTGGTTAGTCTTTGTAGGTCTCATTTCCTCCAATGGACCGTTGAGGAGGCCTCATTTACTCGCATAGTTTTTTCACATAAGATACAGTCGACATTTGATTGGAAATCCCGGTTTCCCAACGGAAACCTGGAATTCACACAGATTAAACTGATCAGTTCAGCTTACCAGACCGCGCTCACTTTAGAACGTTTAAAACTAAAACTAAGTAGTTTTCAAATGTCAAGGTTTCTGACTATGAAGAGGATTTGGTCTGTGCGGAATACCAGCGCACCGATCATTTCGCTTTTCGTTACTCACTTTAGCTCCGGATTGAATCTGCACTCCGGGACGTTGTCGAACGTGTCCTTGACAAAACACCAGAAGTCAGTCAATAAAAATTTTGCTAAATTCTATTTTAAAAAGATTCACAAATGACTATATTATGTTCTGTACATATACCATATATCGTTTTGGCTGGATCGGTACTCGAAATGTAGTTTTCGTTGGTACAGCACCATTCCTAATGCCAAAAGATTTTATTAGTAGTAGCATCACATCAGCGGAACAATGTCTGATGGCTGTGCGTATTAATCTCCGCAACAGCAGGTCACCCATCATCTCTGTGCAACAAATGAACCGGGTTGATCCCAACGCAAATCCCAACGCAGTCTATTCAAGGAAGTGAACTGTTCCGTGTTGTGCTCGTAAGAATTACTGCGTTATGTGAGTTACTTTATGCACCCTATCGAGCGTTTGGACAGGACGAAGCAGCTGTTCTGTTTATCAAAATAGCGACAAGGTCAGACGAGCTCCTCCTACAGAAACGTAACGATGAAAATTAGCGTGTTCTAGATTTATCGAAATTTAATTGATACAAGCAGCTGGTTGAACAGAATAGCTATTTTTTAATAATAGTCAAATTGGTAGATGCTTTCAAATAATCGTTATACCATAATAATATTCCGGGTATATTCCGAGGATCAGGTGAATCATTTGTTTGTAGAATAGCACATTCGACATTCAAAGGCAATTCTAGACAATCCAAATAGATGTCGAAACACTGCATACATATTTATTGCCTCAGCTATACTGTTTTTGTGTCTGTGATAACTTTTTGGATGTTTCTACTGATGTGTGGTACACGCCGTCGGCAACGTATGCCAAAATTCGTGAGTAAAAGTCAATACGCTTGGCAATTTAAATTGTTGTTTCAGGATGTTCTGACGGAAAACGTTCATGGCAGGAAGCCAGACCGAACATAATCAAGTTTTTGGTAGTAAAATGTGAATTTATATATTTCGTCCTCTTGACCACAATTGACCACAGCTCAAAAAAATGAAAACAAAACAATCAGCCCGATAAACTGACCTGCAAGTGAACAACTCATAGGTTTTCGCACCAACTACTTGGAAGTATAAGGCCCCCAAAGGGGAAGTGATTCATTCAGAATAGGGTCTAATGCGTTTCTACAAAAGTGCCCTACAGAGCTGTTTTTCAGGGAACTATTTTTTGGCCTCCCCCAAACTTTTTATACTCAGGATGACCTTAGATGACCGTCTTCATTCAAAACATTCGTTAATCCATACAACCGAAATGGATCATGATGTAATCGATAGGTCAGGTGGGATAGTCTCCGCCAGGGTCCAATCTGGAGGGGCAAGTCGCTGACTGACGCATCGGTTGTATCAGTGACTTAGGTATGTTGAGTATGGTTCCCTTAAAAGTAGACCAACCTGAAGTATAGTCTAAGTTTCCGTTAGAACACACGGAACGGGGAAACGGGTATTAATCGCAAGCTCATTGATTAACAGCAGCTTTTGTCCGAATTAGAGCTGCGAGATTTTCACAGAATGTGTAATGAACTATTCAGAGACACCAGTATGGCAATAGTGACGTTCGCTCGACATTCCAAGCCAAAAAGGAGAGCAGAACGCGTCCACTCAGCCAATGTATATTTGTTACACAGAAAAACAGCCAGCGAACCAGCATTTTCGTGTGTTGTGTCAAATCCGAAACGATGCTACCAAAAAGATTACTGTGCACCCGATAAACCAACACGCCAAGGCTTCCCAAATCACATCCGAATTTTGTTCTCATATTGGTTGCTCTTACTTGAAAAAATATTTTTGAGTCCTCACTGTTCGTTTTTTTGCATGGCGATTTAGTTCACAGTATAATCATTATAATCATACGTTTCTGGATCAGAAGTAAAACAAACAACCAACTAACCATCTGCTGCATCCGTCCGATGCAAAACAGTACGTTGTTCCCAGCACAGTTTGGGTGATGTTTTCACGCCGAACACGATGGATTTGGTCCGGAAAGACCAATCGGTGTAACCTCTAAGATTGGTCTGTTTTCATCACATCGACGACGGTGCCTTTTGTGTGCACAACAAATTGCATGTGTTCATTCTAGCGGAAATAAACATCGTGCGCACCAAACTCGACTATGCGCGATCGTGTGAAAAGCAGGTGTTTTGGCTTGGCAACCAGTGGACAGGAGGACCTCAGCACAACACAAAACAAGTAGGTTAATTGGACCAAGATTAGGGTACTATCATCGGCAATGAAATAAATAATTTGCTTCAAAGGTATGTGCACAACTAGTCTTTTTATAGCACCAAATAAAGGTCATTTGCAGTGTCCAGCGAAATGGCATTTCGCATCTACAAGGCGAAGATTTGTCCCAACAAAGTAGATTAGTTTTAGTTGCCCGAACATGTTGTTTGGAACAATCTTCTGTGCCTGCTTCCAGTTCCTGAATGTTAAGCTGTACGTAGTATTAATTTTATCGGAACCAATTTGATAGTCACAAAGTTTAGTTCGGCGCCTAGGCAACATGCTACCCTAGGGCAGAACAAGGGCTGAGATAGTGCCAGGTCGCCCAGACGGGAGCGGTCGGGATGCTGAAGCTGCTTGCCTCAACAAGTTCACTGGATATGAGAAGAACCCCTAGACTTCCCTTACTCCCCATTGGCACAATATCTTAAGCTAGTATAGATGCACTTCCATGTATAAAAAAAATCCACCACAAAAGTGAGTAAACGTGTTTTTTAATTATGTCCCGGTTTAAATATGCTCCAAATGGGGTTACTTCCAACCGGTTAGAGGTAACCAACGTGATAAGCCATTTTTCCCTGCAGCTTGATAATAAATTGTAAGATTTTTTAAATTGGTGACTTCGGCCCCTCGCCAATTTTTCTACTTTGCGGTTTTCAAATTTTCACTGTTGCTGGTCGTTTTCCTAGACTATCTTGAGTCAATTTGTAAACTTTGAGAGCAGAAGACGTTTAATTAAGTTGAATACTGAGAAGTCCCTCAGATGTTGAGCAATCATCCTACATTGGGTTTACAAATTAAGATGCACCAACAGACACAAAATTCGGTTGGGTACCTGGAGAAAGTTCTTTATGTTTTAGGCAGATGATACCGTACTTCCTCACTTTTTACACCTTTGATCAGTCAAATATTGTAAAACAAAGAAATCTTCCAAAGTCCCGCAATCACACACGGGATTCATCTGTTTCGGGGGATTAAATTTACCAAAATTTACTAGATTTCTGGGTCGATGTGACATCAGAGAATGGAGTATTCGTGAGGAAAGGCAAACCACCGAGAGTCTACAGTTCCTAAGCATACCCACATTATTACTAAATTTTACTACTTTTGGTTTGAGGAAATCTGGAATTAACTATATTTGACACGCATAATTCCGAAACCACGACAATCTAATGTATCTCTCAACTAACGTGCACTTCAAAAACTGCCATAAATAACCACGTTATTTTAATGACCATGTAATTCTCAACCGAATAAGTGCACCGTTTTTCAATGCTTCTGGGTTGCAGATAGAATTTTCGTGTCAATTTTTTTGTAACTGGCATAATTAGACAAAACCGCTTACCTTGGACGATCACCCAAATACCTTGTTCCTCGATGTGTGGATAATACTCAACTTGGTTTTTAGGAGACTGCTTGCAGTGAAGATCAAGGATATTGCTGTGGACAGTCTCCTTTACAAAAAAACTGCTATTGTGGATATCCAGATGTGTGAATACATTTCTAACCACTCTGTTCAGAGATATTCTGTGACTGACACCTTAAGTTTGCTTCTGAAGAAGAACTGAACTTTTCTGTGTCTTGTGAAGTGCTTGTTCGACAACTGCTCTCTCTCTCTCGAATTCGGCGTTGACAGCAGATTCGACTGAATCCACTTGAATTTCTTGTTTGTGCTGGTCTGTGTAGTGTAATGTAATGTCTTGCGCTTCGACACGACCAAACAAAAGCACGTTGATAAAATGAATCCTGACATTGAATGGCCTACCTCAGCGGTTTGCCTTGATGCAGAAAACTAAAGTGAGCTTCATTGTTACCATTATCATATATGTAACCCAAATTCAGTCATCCCCTGGAGCTTCCCGAAGTGCTTATCGGTTACAGCCTGATAATGTGAACACCTGTTCTCCCAGGAAAAGACATAGATCATACGCTTTTTTGAAAACGTTTTTCAAACCTATTTACGCCAGAATCGTTTACGCCGTCCGAGGAAACACGTACCAAGAATCTTATTTTCAACAGCAGTGAAACCATAAGTTTTGTTTAAGCAGTATTATCTCGTTGCACAGATGGGCAGATTCTTGATTCGCTGGTGCTTATCTTCTGTATTCAGTGGGTTGGTTGGACCAGAGGGTTACTACAACACTGTTGTGAACAACACCTAATTTTTAGTTCTTTAGAAACACTGGGTGAGCAGGCATAGTGCATAAAGGCTGTGCAAGTCAGAATTCCTGCAGGACGTAATACATCTCACTTCGGAATATGCAAGCTGTAAGGAGGAACGCGCCGATTCAATCCAAGCAACGCCAAAGCACATGTGGTTTCTGCACATCTAACCAAAGCCTAGCTTATTTATCACTGATTTTATATATATGGCCGGTCACAGAATAAGAATACAACTTTTCCGCCTTTTGTAAACAACAGGATAGCAAACGGCTCATCCCTTAAAGAGCAAAGAAACAAATATTCGTGGTTTTAAGCTAATCTTTAAGTACCTTAAGTTTATGTCAGTTGGAGTAAAATCCGGAAAGACTTTGTTAGAAAATCTGAGGAAAAATCAGCCAGCGTTTACTGGTGAATATTAGGTAGGTAATTTATTCAGAAATATATACGAATTAAACATGACGGGCGTTTGTGGTGTGCCATACTGTCACTACTTGTATAACTCAAATACCCCGAGATTCCTGATAAACGTGAGAAGCTTCTCTGGGGAAAGAGGTTATACCGATTTCGGGGCTTTTTTTACATTGTTTTAAAAGACTTCCACTTGGGACTTTTACTAGTGCCTCCTATTTCATGCATTAAAGAATAGATGTCTTTTTGGCAAATCTTTTCATCAAGTTACATTGTAATTGAAGGCGGTTTTCAATCGATCCCTCTTTTTACGGCCTTGCAATCGAGATAGAAAGCTGTGGTTCGTTGGGTGTTTTCAATTCGACAGTTCTGTGTGTGATCGTTCTGTTGTTATTCGGTCGTTTTCTTCTTGCTTGGAGGTCTGAGTTTGTTCCCTTGATTGGCTGATTCAGTGTTCTTCTGTTTTTTGTAGTTTTCTTCCTTAGATGCCAATAGTCCGGACTGATGGTGATGAAACGTTTGCAATCCAACTGCCAAGCTCGGCGAACAGACCAACAACCAAAGTGAACGCTTTTCAGTCCTGCAACATTTTGAAACCATCCAAGTGTCCTCGATTGAGGACGGTTTGGTAAACGCTTGGCGGATTTCTGCTTGGTAGCTATTTGGCTTCCGATACAAGAGAGGATTGGATAAGTGAATAAGAGTCACATGTGGATAACTGTTATTCCATATAAAACAGGGATATCTCAAATCAGTTGAAAGGCCTTAAAAAGACTAACGTTGGCACTGTGATCCTTGAAAGATTACTGCATTCTGTAATAAGGCGAAAAAGGATTGCTTGCCAAGGAATGTCCCAGAACTCAATAAAAATGACTGCACCAAGTTCTGCGTGGGACAAACTACCAGAAACTTTACGTCATAATTGTTGAACACGAAAGAATAATTAGATCATACAATGTAGATAGTTATCGTAAGCAAATACAATGGTGCGGTTGCATGAACTACACTATATGTGGAATACAAAATTAACTTTGGAAATTTCAAAAGCTGGAGGTAAGAACTACTACTCAGGCCGCAGTGCCTAATGGCTGAGGACGTCCAAATTTCCAACCTTTCTAGTGTGAATAGCTTAGAATCGGAACTGTCGAGTTAGTTTACTTTGTACAGCCAAGCTAAATCCCCACGGAGCGGTTATCATGGCAGGTGGATTAGATCGAAAGTGCTTACTGAAGTCGGTCAAAAAATCAACTCATCTTTTCTGCCCATGATCCAGTTGTAGTAGCATTAACCGGGCACACATGCAGACCTGGTAAACAGCATCCAGGAGGAGCTGAACCCGAATATCAAAATCTCACATTCAATCAAAGTGACATTGAAATACCTTAAATCAACACATCGTTCACGAGTTCTAGTCAACCGTACTGATCTACAAGCTTCGCACTTATGGTTACCACTGCCATTCGATTTATCAAAGAGATTTAGCAAACAGTTGCTGGGTAAACCGTCTCCTATCAATTTTATGTTGATTGGGTATTCCTCGTATGAAATATCGATACCGACGTGAACGATAGTGTGCCGATTGTTTGCAATCCAACTCAATTCCCCAATGAGCATGACACAGATGTTTGTCTTGGGTTTCCGAATGTTCTTATGAAAACACTTCGGAGGGGGAAGTCAGGCACTGGAGAATGTGTCACCAATAAATCTTGATTAGTCAGCATAGACATTTTCAGAATATTGCCCTACCAAAACTCAGAAAAATCTTTCGAAATGTCTCCCTGAAGAAGCAAGGATATCTTAAACACCGTATACAACAGGAGCTGCAGTCCTCACTCTAGTGTATTTCTGAACGAGATGTAACTCTTCAGAGGCACTGAAAGTCTGTCCAAAGCCCTCCTTTATATATACTTTATTAGACCACATTTTCACTTGTCATGTGATATATTAGTCCGATGATCACACACAAAATGGCCTTGTCCGCTAAACTGCGACTTCGAAAACCTGATGAGGTTTGCCCCATTTACATTGGAATATGGTTAAATCTCTGCTAAAAAGTAGCTTGAATAGCACAAGAGTGCACTTATATTAGAGAAACTCCTCTTAGAAAATCCCATCGCAAGTGGTTAGGGCTTTTAAGGCCATTAGTGTCATAGTTTAGTGTCCAGCATACACCACCTTCATTCCACTGAATGCTGTCTGTTTCTCTTCCAGCTTATTACATGCTTTTTCAGTTTCTCCATGTACATCTTTCATGTGCGTTATCATTTATGTAATTTTGCGGCCTGTAACCGCAGAAGTTTATTCCAAATAGGATATCACTATTTCAAATTTGTTTCAGAAACACCCTCCGTGCTAGCCAACAGTACAGACGTTCGTTTCAATGTAGCACCCCAGAAAATTTTAATATGTTTATTGCTTATTCACCCGTACTTTAAGTCATTCGAATCAGGCACATACTGGGAAGCATTTAACAAGATAAGCTTATTATGGGGGCTAATTAAAACATCGCTCTGATGCCAACCATTTTAGAACTGTCTGTCGGTTAGCACGAGGCAAAGATTCACCAACAGCTGAACGGTCGAATGACAGATTCAAATAAAACCTCCAAATGGCACACCTCTCACAAGCGTGGGCTGTAATAAAAATTAACGTGCCTGCAAACTGATAAGCACGTCTGTTTTATCAATGCATGCAAAGGCATAGTGACGCAATTTGTCAGCATGCGATCGCACATGTTTGATATCCGTCATGTTCCGTTCGCCTGGAGGCACCGGGGAAAAACGTATCTCCACCCTACCAGTTCAAACTAATGCTGACATCAGGGTTTGTGATTTCGGTTCTGGTGCGGTGCTGTTTCCGTTGTATCGCTCGTGTACACGTGTATGTCAGCGAGTTGCAACTGAAAAGCAGGCATGCTCGAAGAACAGTTAGGAATTAGAGGGTTTTGGTCCTGTTTCAAATTTGAGAAAACCGTTAACTATATTCCAGAACACGCACAACACCTGTTTTGAAGCAACTGACTGAATCATATTGTAGGTTCTAAATAAATCGTTGGAGATTTGCCCACCGGTTTGTTCAGAAAAAAGTCAGGAACACCTCAATTATTTTTTTCTGCAATAAGGCACGCGTACAATCCGGGATGTGGTTGAAAAAGATAATAACCTGAGTTATAAAACTCTGATCCCATTCCAAGAAGGAAAAAACGTTTAGAAAGTATCGTGCGTAACAGTACATAATTGGTGAGTCGCCAGGTGAAAAAAAACTATTCGAAGTTTTCCAGCTTTTTGACCGTCAAGGGTGTTGTGTTTTCAGAAACAAAGTAATGAATCAGAAAATTATTCAACCTGGTGTCCTTCAAAAGAACGAGAATCTCAAACCTAGAGATTTTATGCCACACTCAGAACTTATTATTTTTTGGTTCCCTTCTCGAATCACTTTAGAAATCCTCTAGCATATCTACTATAAAATGATTATCTTTTCACAAAGACCGCTCTGGTCAGTCTTGTCAAACTTTTGTTATGGGAACTGTAGAATACGTTTCCCCAATTTTTGCAGCAGTGACCAGGTAATGACCAGTAATTTCCTCCCAGGAGACGTTTTATTTCCCGAGCAACCCCAGGTTTTGCATATCTTCTGGTTGTGTATCCCCCTTGTATAGTTGTTTTTAGCTAGGGATATCAGTGTTATCTTTAGCATGCTTTTAGGTGACACTTGGCTTTAGACAAATATTTTATTTCTCACACATTTATGACCTTTCACATTCTAGTTCCTAATATGTTAAACGCTTGCACGGAGGAACATCTTAATTGGCAAGAGCATAGTAAACCTGAAAACAGACCTCCGAATAATCAGTCTTACACGGGGAAAGCTCAGTTGAGCAAAACGGATCGCGGTTTGCAGAGATGGTGGAAGGAGGTCTGTGAGGGTAGCCCTGTACCGTATGTTAGAAGTATTTAGGGCCACCCCTACTCTTAATGTTGTTTCCACAGATTTTTGCTACTAGTTCTTTTCATGGAAAATGACCCAAATTCCAAAGGGGGTTTCATTTATTCGTTTATTCAATCCAGTGCTCTGTACCACTGTTGGAACGACCGCTGAAGCGTACGCCCGTCAACAGGCGCTCCTTGTCTAAAAAGGACATCTAGGAACGTTGATGTAATTCCGTGGTAACAAACACCAGCCACGGGATAAAGAGCTGTGTTTACCAAGAAATGACCACACGTTAATGCCACAAGAGTACTCCTAGCTATGCATTTGGGGCCGGTCTTCACACCTCGCATGCCACGTGTTCGCGAAATAAGGAAGTAAGGCGTACGCATGTGACCAAGTAATAAGTGTTGGTGGTCGCGGGATTTTTTCAGAATGCTCACCCACAAAACTCTTATTTGAACAATCGTCCTCTTGTCTTGGCGCAATCATTCTGGTGAGTCCACACCAAAAGTGAGAAGCACTAGATCCAAATTTCGTATTTATGTGAGCTCATCAGCAGTGCATATCCTTGGCCTTGCAGGGGTTTGAACCCCTCACATCTGACATGCGAGGCCGCCTGTCACCAGTACTCGGCCAGCGCACGCTGGACGCATCTTATTTTTCACCTCTGAGCAGGTGAACCCATTCGCGATTGAGTGCACATTCTACAAAATCCATCAACCACCAAAAACTGAAACAAAATGTGTCCAGCACGTCTCAAGCGTCTGTAGCGCTACTTGACTGGGAAGTTCTGACAGGTTGGCTAATCGATCGACGAAACCAAGATATGTTACTGGGTCGTCGTTCGAGGCGTCGGGCTTTCCTTCCACATCACTCAAGTGAGAACATGTTCATCAGTTCAGACGTAGAAATTCAGATGCGTCCAGCGTATTCTGGTGGAGTAGTGGTAACACGGCCAAAGATATGCACTGCTAAGAGTGAAGAGGAAGCGTTTCGGCCCGATCATAGGAAGATTTTGATAGCGTGGATCACTAGCAGTGCAAAAAATTAAAACAGTCAAAGTCTTTGGATATATACCTTCGGAGCTAGTTCCAAAGAACAAAAGGATTTCTTCTCTATAGTGTGGAGACAGTGAATTGCCAAAACGGTTCATTTTTTCAAGGCGCCTCGCGAAATTCGCTCATAAAAAGGAAGATGGTCGCTTGCCCCGTCTGGAGTTAAACAAAGAGGGGACATTCGATAAGCCAGATGGCACAGTTTTGCTTGTTTGTCGAATCGTCTTCTACTCAGGTTGCAGGATATGTCGGGTTTGAGGCGGAATGGCAACAGAAGAAATTCTGTTTTTGCTAAAGCCAATTATTCTCGGGTCATTCGAGCATCTACCAATGTGTACGTCCACAGTACTGTGTCTCAGAAGTTTGCTAATGACGGATTTTTGACGTATGTAATAGGCTTTCCCGCAGCATTGTTCACCTGTGACATTCTGATGCGTCGAAATCCCCAAAGGTTGGGAATACGCAACTTGCAAGAAACAGCGTGTTTTGCCTCATGAGCTTTTTGACCGTGGCAAACTCTTTTCCGTTTGAGCTTGGTCAACATGATTTCCGACTTTGTTTTCAACCTCCACACCACAGCATGGTGCAGCAAATGGGAAACTACGTTGTAGGGGCTGAAATTCACGCAAGAATGTCACCGCAAACTGTTCACATGTTTGGCCAGTCTTTATTTTCGGATTAAAATGAACGTGAACGTGAGACACCCTTTAATTTAATGAAGTGGAAGCCCGGTGTGATAAGACTTGGACAATAGTCCAAATGATTGTCGGCGATAAAGTACGTCCACTTGAAATCAACGTATCCAACTTTTTTTCAGAATAACTGAGGATACATGTATGCCACCTCGAAAAAATGTGGGGTTCTTTGGAAACCAGACACTATCAAGTTGTCGGGAGTTATAATTGCTTACACATTCCACCGATGTAGGCGGAATCGCCCTAATACATAATTTCTATTAGAGCGCCAATTGTTTGCCGCACTGAATGCTTGATATTCAGTTGTTATGTTCCAGGCATTCAGCTAGGATGCAGTTGAGTCTCACGTAAGGACCACTGTAGTGTGCAAATGGGTATGTTGCGAAAATTTCGTAAAATTAGGATTCTAGTATAACATTGTGTTAACGAATACTCGAGGACTATTCCTACTCAATGACCCCGAATTGGGGCGAAACCGGTTATAAGCTGTCGAAGAGTGGTGAGTGGTTTCTCTTAGGAAAACTCATTTCTCACCCACACACATTATTACTTGGCTTGAATGATCCTTGAAGACACATTAATACCTGCAAATGCGATTTCACGTCCAAACACATCCGAGTGAAATGACAGAATTGGTCTGGTTCTCGCGTCATTATTTTAATTCATTGATTGCCCAAAACGAATTTTTAAACATTCACAAACTTTCTGTATTCAGTATATTCATCGGTAGATTAGTCAGCGCAATTTAGGCGAAACGTTGCTAAAAGTGCGTTCACAGTATTTTCAATGCACTGAAATGGAATCAAGTCGTTTTCTTTTAAAATTAGAACTGCTGCTGAGGGAAAGGTTTGCTTTTGTTCGAATAGGAAACACGAGTTTCTGTGTCAAACCGCGGGGCGTATTGGCTGGATAATCTTGCAGACCTCTTCACTAGAAGCCTGACAACCTTTCCGATATGTCAATCAAGATGGACATACGTTGGTTAGCATCCGTGCAGGTGCCATCGGCTACCGCAGTTTCCGACTGGATGTGGTCAATCCAAAAATATCAATATCTCTGCTGGGTCATAAGTATTTTGTAGGTATTTTAAACAGTATTTTTACTCGAGCAAAGTGCGAATCCATTTTTCTGTGCAACGTTTCTAATCTCTGGTTTACCTGTAAGTGAATTTGGTTATGATGAGTCCTTTTCGATAGAACGGGAAATTAATTTCTGTTGTGCGAAGTTGGGGGGCATTCAGCATTTGAATGTGTCAATGAGATTGGAATATCTGAATAGCGTGACAGACACTTGATTATCCATGTCATCCAAGTTAACAAGGTGGTAGACACTGAAGCTCCTGGGACAGGAGCACACAAAATGCACAGTGCACCTTAAGGGCGAGTGTCATAAGTTGTCGACATTTTCTGTGTAGGCGTCATGTGATAGGTACGATATGCAACGGATTAGCTGAGAAGATGCCATCTACTGGGAATTCGGGAAGCACATATCCCCTAATGTCTGAAAATTCTGAGATTTACTTGAAAAATGTAATTTGATGAATAGCGGGATTGTTTTTCGTACAGTGATTTGTCCAGAAGAAGCTTCTGTAGAGCCCAGTCAAAGCTCGTGGGCGGTTCATCAGACGTATCCGGCCCTCTGCTTGTTTAATATGGTTCGTTTGGTAAGGTTAAAAAATCTCTTCTAGCGCATACGCTTCTTTTAACATGATTGCACTTTGTGATTTGCAGCCGTAGGGGGATTTCTTCCGCAAAAATATGCACGGGTCATTTCAGTAGCCCCGAAGTGATGGTAATTCTGGGATAATTCTGCCCGTTATGGAATAAATTTTTTACTATTTAGTTTGAAAAGTAATTGAACATACTAATACAATCACAATAGCTCATTGGCAATGTTGTGGAATATAGGTAGCTCGGTTGCGCTGATTGATTGTTGGTCTGTTCGCCGAGCTTGGCAGTTGGATTGCAAACGTTTCATCACCAATCGAGGTGACATCATCAGTGCGGGGTTGAGTGGAAAAAAAAGAAGTCTTCTGCCCGTGCTTATATGGCTCCTAAAAAGATACACTGCGCAGTAATGCGTTTCGTCGCAGGCACTCGTGGAGGAAGCGACGAACAGACCAACAATCAATCAGCGCACCCGAGCTACCTATATTCCACAACACTTAGTTGTGTATGTGCATTTGAGCGAAATCTTGCAACATCTCCAAACTAGGGCGTGTCCCAATAGCCGTGGCTCGTTTGGTGATAGAAGACCCGGTGGCTGTTGATCTGTTCACAGATTTTAGTAATTGGATACAAAATCAATCAACTAGTCATCATCAGAGTGCGACTACCCCGCATGCCACCGTTGTTCATTTACCTCCGTCAGGTCCGCTCCAGCAGCGGGTCTACTCGGCCGTTCTTCGGGTGCATCATGCCACTTACGAAGCTGCGTCCCATTTACTCTTTTCGATCCCCGACCGTCTTGAATTGTATACACGTTCCCCGGCGGTCGGTAACGACAAACGGACCTTGCCATCGACTGCCCAGCTTCCGCGACCCCAATCCACTCCTTCCAGGATTCTGATGATCCTTCCACTTGACCTTCGCGCCTGGGGAATGATCGTGCCTTTCCACTTGCCGTTTTCCGCCTAGTCCTTTCCTGAACGGCGGTCAAGTTTTCTCGTGCTTTCCTCCTTTCTTCATCTAGCTCCTCCGGAGACAAACGTGTTGTCGGCCACAATCCAATTTCCTGATCAACCGGAAGGCGCGGATGTCGACCGTACATCAGCATAAACGGGGACTTGCCTGTGGTTGGCTGTACGGAAGCACGATGAGCCTAGCAACACCATTGGCAAGTTCACTTCCCAGTCACCTCCTTTGGCCGCCAGCCACTCCTTGATCGTTCGGTTATTACGTTCTGTTAGACCATTTGTTTGCGGGTGGTATGGTGCCGTCCTTAGCCGTCTGATACCCAGCTTCTGCAAACAATTCCTAAACTCTTCGCTCTCGAAGCAACCTCAACCCCGCACTGATGATGTCACCTCGATTGGTGATGAAACGTTTGCAATCCAACTGCCAAGCTCGGCGAACAGACCAACAAACAATAGCTCGTTCTCGCAACAGTTTTTGTCTACAACCTGTTTCAGAACACTGCCATTTCAAAACTTTTACCTTTCCGCACGGTTGCAACATGACCGTGTTCGGGTCTATCATAAGTACGATTTTTCCACATGAAGTTCCCTCACAGCGGGCGAAAATTTATTCACTTTCCAAATGCATTTTTCATGTTATCCGGCTGTCCCACAGCCTATCAGATCAAGTGCAATTCTGACTTCCTGCGGTCGTTGACTAACAAACTTTGCCTACAGCCGCATCTTTGGTAATTCGCAAGGCGGTGTTTCTCAGAAAAATGGGTACTATACAGGAAGATTGGTATTGGGTTAGTACTATTTTATGTGTGCTCCGAAATCATTGTTGCTAGATGCACGCACCGATAAACATTCCAAAAGTTACCACACACCACATGTGTACGGTTAATCCATTTTTAATTTGGAAACGACATTCAAAACGCTCTTCGGTGCAGTGTAATAGGTATTTATTTCGCCCTGAAAAAGCCGCTTGTTTCAATGATCTTACCCGAAACAACCACCTATCTATCGTGAATGTTTTATTAGTTGTACCAGGTTATTATTAGCAATGACTTACAAGATAGGGTTTCTCAAATTAAACATGTCTCTTTGAAGTAACCGGTAGAAATGGCGAACTACAAGGGGGCAAACTAGTGTACTTTCCATACGAAATGCATGTTACCTTGTGCTATGCATGTTTCTACAGTTGTTGACGAAATGTTCACTGCCAAAAACTACCAAACTCGGGAAACAGATCATCATTCGCTTGTTCTACAACCAACTAATGCGCACAAGCTACCAATATTTCGACATATTACTGCGTACGTATTTGTTTACCAGCCTCGCGGAATACGGACTATACGGTTCGTTGAATAGTGATTCGCATTGTCGAAGAATGTCAGAACTTTGATATAAGTGTAGTTCAAGAGAGATAAAATGCTTTTTCTTGCCGACAAAGATCCATAGTATGGTTGTGAGGTGAGAGTCACTCAATATTCTTGTCCGCAGCGTGCTGATTTTATTCGTCAACGTTTCGATCACAGTCTAAATCACAGTTATGATGTTTTCAGTCATATCATACAATCCGTCCCAGGTGAGTATAGGTGTGCGAAAATCCGAATTGTATGTATGCATACACGCGTGCAGGA
Organism: Clonorchis sinensis; assembly: GCA_003604175.2. NCBI lineage: Eukaryota > Metazoa > Platyhelminthes > Trematoda > Opisthorchiida > Opisthorchiidae > Clonorchis > Clonorchis sinensis. The sequence continues at coordinate 13,954,550 of CM030374.1, forward strand.
ACAGAATTGATTAAGTGTTCACTCGTTTTTTTTTAAAAAGCATAGCTTATACGGTAAAAATAGGCCTTCTTAAATGGAAGTATAAAGGGACGTGAACCTACGGGAAAATTCCCTAACAAAGTTGTTTCAGTTCTCTCCTCCATCCGTGTTAGACGACTGCATATTTTATCAAAACCACTAAAAAGGCTTTAAAGCACTGACAAGTAGTCTCGCCCAATTATCGTTGGGTAATTTTCGTGGTATTCTTTTTGTTTTGGAAGAGGTTTACGAGTAGACGAAGCGTTATTGCAATACTCTTTACGGTTTCCCACCTAACGTCAACTAAGGACTGTATATAGGAAAATGGAAATTTTGATATTTTTATGTAAAAGTATTTTATAAAACTGTAGAGCTTAGGAAGAAGAAAAGTTTACCGACACAACTGAATGTTGTGTGGTCAGTCGGCGGACACGCACAGCACTGAATCAGGAAGTACCTGCAAAAGTCGATGACCTGCGACAATGGCAATAAACGCTGAGGAAAATGAGCTTCCTAGGCGTGCTGGTCCTAAGAGAATAATGCACACACAAGCAAGATGTTCGTCATACCACGTTGGATGAACGGTCAAATTGTACAAATGTGCAATCTCAGTCAGCCTGCCCCGAAAACAGAAGTGACACATGCGCACATGGCGCGCCTCCGATTGCTATTCAGTTTAAACTGTTCACTTGTAACAATCTATCAGACATTCCTATCGTTTTTCGTATGAATTGCCAACCTAGTTTAGCAGGATGCCCAAATCGTCACATCATCTAACTCCGAGTCATTTGCCTTGGACATACTAGGAAGATTTTTTATCCTTGAATGGGATCTTTTCCAGCGAGTAAAATCCAATCTGTAGGGTCACTATCGAGTCAGTAGAACTGTACATCATTTCGTCCTTTCGTTAGATAATGAGCAGTACACAGTCCACAAATCTCACTGAGATTCGAAAGTGAAACTCGCAGCATTTCTTCGATTACCGTTACAAGTGGCATGTGATCGATAAGAATCAGAGTTACCAATTTTTTATTCAATCTGTTCACGTCACATCATCCGGTGTTTCTTGGCTGCTTGTGGGGTAAATGCTCAGGTGGAAAGTTTGGATCGTTCTAGGGATTCTTCCCCATTAGTTGTCTAATAATTTAATCAGTTTGACTTCGTTTATTCGGGGTAACATAAGGTCTGGACCGTTTTTTTCAATATCGAATAGAAGCTTACTCGTGGTATCAGACCTTAGTACCTAGTTTACAGCGGTTTGTTAATTATCTACCGGATTTTCCCAACATAATCGATCAAAACTAGTAGGACCACTGTTACGCAATTGTCAGGGGCGTATGCCATCGTATCCACTAGCTGAAGATTCGTAATTGTTCAGAGACTGCAAGCTGCAATAATTCCCCTTTCTTTTGGTTGTTCTTTCCTGTTGAATACTTGGTTTAACTTTATTGACGATGCACTTGCTGAAGGTCCTGAATCCTCCATCTGAGATAAACTGTGTACCGACCATAAAACTAAGGAGTTAAACCTTGAAGTGACATTTAAAGATTCAGTATCTGTTACCCTGATCATGACAGTGGATGCTATAGAAGCATCACTTTGCTGCCCAAGCTGTTTTCATGTTCTCAGTAGAATTTAAGTAGAATTAAGTAGAATTTAAGCCCAGTAGTTTCTTCGCCCTTATTCGCAAACAAAAAGGCATGTTTTTCTGTGGTTTCCCATTGGGCAAAACATTTTTGTAACGAGCGCATAAACAAAGTTAGACAGTCCAGCAGGAAAATTGCGTAATTCTTGGTAAGCTAATAACCAAAATTGACGATCAAAAACACTTTATTTGTTGTGAACGGTGGCTGAATTATTCAAGCAGTCCTCTTCTTTTTCCGACTTGATCAAACAAGTAATAAAGCAACACATCCGCTGTCGTCTAAATTTCGGTAATATTGCTTAAGTGTGTTCAGATCTGAACGCCTGACAAATGGTTTTAAAAGCAACCTCGGCCATTCAGCAATTATATTTCACCCAGGTGAATTAGCCCCTCCAAATTGTGACCATATTCATATCCGAGCGATTTGATTGTTCTGTGATGTTCTATGATGAATTTTCCGATGAAAAAGCTCACGCTTTCTATCACCGACAACATCAGTTATAATCCCGCAATAATGAAGATTTTCAAAAGAAGTATATCTCCAGATTTTGGTTTCCCCAACATCTATTTATTATGACGAATGTACTTCAGTGACAGAACTGCAGGTTATCGCCAGCAAACATCCCACGTCCCTAATTCTATGGCTCTTTGACCTTGAAGGCAACTTTGTTTTCCACCCTTCTCAGGTTCAAAGCCCGGTAGAATTTCATCTCCTTTATTTTGACCAGTGAGCAAACGTCTATAACCTCCAAATATCTAGCGAAAGAATTATAACCTCGAGAGCACAGACGACCATTTAAAAAGTAGGGATATTCAATTTAGTTACAGTAAAGCCAATCGCGCTGCTGTTGTGCATAGTTCAGTGACTTGTTATCGTCATGTACAACAAACCACTGGGATGATCAGACTTGCTGCCCGAGAGTGGTACACGCCGGATACTCTCATGAGAGTATGGAAGTCACGAGTCCGCAGAATAAGGCTTGAATGTACATACATAATACTCGAACGAAATTAGCCCACTGCATTTGAATCACACGTTATTCTTGGTCTTCTTCGAATCTCCAAAAGCCATTTTGATTCACATCACTAATCGCCCTAAACTCTGGGCGATTATGGATTTCACCATTAGCAGAAATTAGAAACCAAAGTCTTCCTTTTGCTTCGTTGGTGCACTCTTACCAACACATCCTCAACAAAGGAGACAGCAGTTGCACCGGTTTAAAGCAATCGATTATTCTTTTCACATCCACCGAACATCATTCTATCTCTGCTCAAGCATTTGCTAAAATAACTATGCATGACTCTTAACTGTAAAAATAAAAAAAATCGTTCATCTGTAACACCCCTCCGATGCTCAGCTGCCATGGCGCCCGAAGGAAGTACGAGGGCTGTGATACTGCCAGGTTGCCCAAACCTAGACAGGGGAAGTCGAGAGCCAGAGGTGGGGTTCGAACCACGGACCTTGCGGCCAGTAAATTCGCGCTCTAACCACTTGAGCCATCTCACCCACTCTTAATCGTAAAACGTTATTAGATATCTCTAGAAAGATGGCCCATCACAGTGAAGGACCAATGACAACCGCTGTTCGTTTGTAGGAATTTTTTACAAATCGAGGATGATAATTTTATGCTGGGCCATCACAATGTTATAGATCTATTGGAACCATTTCATGTAAGGTATCCTGGAACTACGGGGATGTAAGACATCCCAACGTTTGGGAAAAAATTAAAGAAATCGTCCACATCGGGTGGTGCAAAACGGTAACTACAAACCCTTTGTGAAGACGCATTTATTCCTGTCACCGCAGGTTGGAAAAACATTGGATTATGATCGACGAGCTTTCTTAAAACGGTCTGTAATGTCTTTTAGTTGGCCAAGATTCGACTACAGGTACAACATCCATCCGTAACGTACAGTTTGCGTAATTTGCGTTTTCAGGGGACATTCTGCGGATCACGAACAGCCCAACGATCCAGAATCCAACGACCAAGCTTAACTTTCCAGCATGGAGCTGGAAAGCATGGGAAACATCGAAACCTTGTGTAGCTATACCAAAGGACACCCAGTGAACTAGTAGATTATTGATAGTTTTCAGGGAAACTGTTATCAAGGAGGTTGACCATAAATGTTATTGATGAAAATCCGTCACATGATGAGATGATAAGGGGCCATATCATGTCCACTCACTCCTAGCGCCCGTATGTATAGGAGGTTTGAGAGGAATGAAAACTTGGGATAGTTTTATGAGGCAAGGATAAGCATTGTATAAAGCTAAATTTGGGAGATGCTTCTAAGCGAGCAGTTTTGTGAAATGCGCATCCGATAGAATCATCCAAAACAACCCTTTTACATGCAGTCCATCGCACTTGTGTTTTGAGTAAAGACAACAATGAGACCAAAAACTTTGCCGTCTACTTTCCATCAAGGATCGTATAACTGCGGATACGATGCTGCTTACACTCAAGACCCCTTATTAAAACAATCGTCTGAAACCTCGTTTAAAATAATATATTAGTAGCTGAACGTGTTTCACAATCTTTTAAGGTGAAAAGATGTGGTGTATTATTTGTACGGCTACACTGCACGTTGACGTAATATTGATCGTTGGGGCTGCACGTAATGCGCGCCGATAATTGGCTCCCTTATTATGGTGATTGTTGCGCTGTATCGCATGCAATTTGGAGTACATCCAACAAGATGTCAGCAACACCGCATTTGATCTCTGAACCGGCCAGACCCATCTTTCCGCTCGTTATGCTAGAATTTTAGGTTCTCCTGCAGACGGTAGTGAATGCATTGCGAGTTAACTGGGCCGTTTTATTGATAACGCTACGTGTACAATCCACATTTTTTACTGCTAACCTCGCCAATCACATCATTTGAGAAATTCGACTGAGCCCAAGGAAACGTTCTCAGTGTCCCGGATTTTTCTAGAATGTTCACACGCTTCCTACAGATATGGACGTACATTCGTTGCTGTTGTGAATACGGACCAGTGACAGCAATGTAGCACGTGGAGAATCAGATTATGGCTTCTCTCTCTGTTCATCGTCGCTAAGTCTCCTGATAAAAATCCTAACTCATAACCGATTTTTGAGTGCATTAAGCCACAATGAGCTAGTGTTTTTGGACCGGTATGAGTGCGCATCCACTTTTTTTCAACACTTTATCCCTACTGTCATGCAAATCTCCTGTGCGTACCACGCTCGCAAAAAGAAAATCTGAACTAACCCCAGTGGTTTGTATTGCATGATAAGTAGCAACCACCGAAACATGTGTTACAGCAGCACGACAGCCTCCGCTGCTTATGAAGCAATTATCCGTTTTTCTGAAGTTGCAAACCGGGTTAAATTTGACAGTGGATATCTCAGTGTTAATGCCAGACATCAAGTTATGCTTACCGGTTGGGGATAGCGTGACAAGAATTTTGACTTCTTGAGCGACAAAATAAAATAATAAATAATGATAATAAATAACAGTAAAATAATATAATATAATGCTAATACTAAAATAGAATAATAAAAGGTTGTCTTTCAAATCATCACCAAACGTTTGCAAGGCCGATGTGCTTCAGTGAATTCATCTTTCCTTTTCTGAAGGCTGTGCCATTTGGCTGTTGTTCATTTAAAGCCAAGTTTGTTGGAATAGGTTGGTTGAAATCTTGGACCTGTTAACCCTGTTCAAGCTTAGTCAATCGGTCGTTTCTGCTCAGTCAACTCATGCAATCAAATTAATCAACCAATCGCCACGGAGAAGGATTTGTTTGCATATCACCACGAGAAATTAATCACTGTAGCCATTATACGTGATCATAGCAATGATGTTACGTGTGTTTGCTTCTGAATGACGATAGCTTGGTCCTGTCAGGCTACACCGAATCACACTTTCGATTAGCTTGACACATCCAGTGAAAAAACAGCAGTTAAAATAGAAGTAGCCTGGGATTTGTCAAAATTACCGAGACTCAGTTACTTATCTTTTTTAAATCCCGGATATTTATCTCATGCATATGAGAATAAATGCGTCGGGTTCCAAACTGGGTGCCTCCAGGTATTCTCTCGGCCGTGTCATATCGAACGTTTTTGACTGTTGAAATTTTATCATGTAGACTTGATCAATCACTCAGAAACAACGAGAAATGTAAATTTCGATTGAACGGAATAATTGGGCCGACTCGATAAAGGGATATATATTTTCGCCTGGACAAAACTGGATGGACTAAGCCAAGCGAACAAGCACTCAAAACAAACCGCTTAAGATTCAGGACGGCATTTTGAGCTGCTTGCTTGGTTTGACCTTTTGTTAAACCTAGGAAAAATTTTGTACGACCGCAGACCAACACCGCGGCAACTGCTTCTCTCACCACAGATGACATCACATTAGATGACCTCCGCTTCTAACCGGGTGGACAGTTTGACTGAAACAGCTTTCAGCATCGTTAAAAAGTTACGCCAACATGTGAGGAATGGTCAACTTCAGGGGAATCTAAATAGGTTTGGAGCGCTTTCACTGATGTGCTAGATCTCAGCACCAAGAAGGTCTTTGCCAAAATGGGATAAGTTGTTCAAATGTTCAAATTTGCGTGGTCACTGAAGCTGCCGCTGTAATTGTTACATGGGATGCATGGACTGTCTTTTCTGACGGCTTCCCATGGTTTGAGCGGGTGGCGTGCATACAAACTGGCTTCATTTGTCGCTCGACACCAACGACGAAAACAGTCATTACATAAAAAACGCATCCGTTTGCGACAAACCAATGTAGATAAACAGGGACAAGCTTATGTACATCATTTTACGCTGGGCAAAAATTGTCCCAGGTTGTACCCAGAGCAAAAAAGTATTTAATTTACGTTGTTTTACCACCTACAGTCCATATATGTATGCATGTTTGTGGGTGTACTTAAGCAATTGTTAATAAAAATGTTGGAGAATTAAGGTCACACTGGGAATCGCAAGCTAGACTGAACACGACAGGTTGTTATCCACTTTTATGAAAATTCGTTTATGAACAGGGAACATCACCTGTCAAATTTCTATACTGCCATACTGAAGCAGGCTTGTGGCGGACGCTCCGCTGTATACTCCCATCAACTTGTCTTTCGACAAGCGTATCAAAAAATCTATTTATCCCATTCTCCCGGCTTGCACATCAAACATAAGGCTGTCTGAGCGTCGTTAAACATTACTGAATATTACCATGGGGTCTTTTATTCACATGTCAGCGAATTATCGCGAAACACTCCCCAAGCTGGAATTTCATCGACAATGTTTTTCTCCTCAATGTAGATGTGAACAGATCAGTCAACATCGTACCAATGACCGATTATATTATGATTCTTAAAGTTAGTTCTGCACAATTTGAAGGAACAAAAGACGTTTAGTGCACGATTTTCCAGCAGCTCATCCTTGAAATTTGCCAATACGGTAGATTATTTATGTACCAGTATTGACGACCTAATTAAATACACGTAGCCCATCACACCGTTAGCAACAAGCCGCAGCATATTTGCTTGCTGTACGGTCTGCAAGCTTCTATTCACAAACCCCAACTGGGAATGTTAAAGCTGTCCCGGAACCAGAACTGTACCGGCATAACCAATTCTCGACCGGACATCAGGCTGTTCGATTCTGATCCTGTTCGGAGATAAAACCGTTCTGATCAGCTGGAAGAAACTGCTGTTCTTTTGAACTGACCGGTTCGTTTGGCATCCATCCTTTTCTTTGGTAAAGTGCAATATATGATTTGGCTCCCCTGTCCCATGTGTGTTCGCTTGTGTTCGAGTGCGTGTGTTCATCTCTGAGTGGTGTTTGATGGACAAAATGTATTGAACGATTGATCAGTCACAGTATCTGCTAGACGTAAACAGTAAACTCCCGCGGAGACCTTTTTTTCATCACAGAGTACATTCAAGCAAAAAACGAACTGTTGAAAATCCCCTGCTGGGATTGCTTCATTCATTGTGAAAACCCTAGAAAAACGAGGAAATCTTTCAGGTAGGAAAAAACCGCTTGACTTGAATGTTTGCAAATATTTTTTCCCTGAGGAATGATGTCTCTAACTATGGAACTCCATCTAGTTGATTATCAGATGAACTTCGAGTGCACTGTGCAGCTAGGTTGTTCAAACAGTAGCAAGACGTTCAGAGCTTTGTTTGTTTCTTAGATAGACTATTTGATGGTGTAACATCTCAAAGCACAGAGTAGAATTTCTAACTTTGTGTCTGGAGAATGAGTTGTGGTTTTTTCAAATGCAAGTGCCAAATATTACGCACATTGAAAAAAAAACGATTTGAATATTTATTGGGTCTTGTATCTCGGAGAGCAATCGGATGACCAATCAGGAGTGGTAGTTTGTCCAAACCCAAATAACTCCCAACCTTAAAAGTGAACGATCTAGTGAGCTGAAGTGAACCACTAATATCAGTCAGTTTTTTCATTAAATGACATTTTTGAAGTCATTTTTTGAAGTATGTTAATTAACCAAGCCAGTCATCACCATGAAACGTTTCCTACCTGAAAAAACGTCGCCTCCAAATGAGGTCCCATGGGTTTTCAGTTTAAAGTCTCCGTATAACTTGATATGATCTTGAAAGTGATGTCTACATACAGCAGTCTCTCGGTTTTTATAACGAACTTCAAACAATAACGCAAATTTAGCAGGATTAAAGATACTGCTATACAACTTGGGCAAGAATAAACCGAGAATCGTATACAACTACACTGACTATTTCGCATACAGCATATACGTGTTAACGATTACGGACACCATAAGACAGGAACGACTACCAGGCTACTGCCTCACTTTTTTTGATCGAAGAGCCCTTTCAAGACAGTATTGTATAAGTCCGAACCTATGAAAAAGCCGCTCCAAATCTTTCATTGGATTGATTTAATCATATCCTTTTGAAACGCTCCATCGCCTGATCTGATGAGCGCGCTTTCTGTCCCACCCCCTGCTCGAAGTTCCAGGAATAAGTTTCGCTCTCATCATTTGAGAACATGGTTTTAAAAAACATGCTAGAATACTAATTCCTTTTCGGAAATCATCAACGTCGATTCAACGGCTTCACTGGTTTATGGACCCAGGTAATTTTGGGATTTCTGAAAGACCCTCAAGCAGCCACATGTGGTACCAATCTTTAGATGAATGCAAGTCAAGGTTGGTTTTGGCGTAGCCAACAATGGAATAGGGGAATAGTGACTCAAAGCTACTGGAGGTAGAAGAAACTATCGTCTGAAAATCGCCAAAAACATGGGGTGCGCAGAACAGAGAAACTTACCACGGAAGATCGTTTTAGCACGACGACTGTCCTGGTTGTGACGATCGATTGACCCGCCAGCCGGGGTTGTCGTTCGATGAGTCGGGCACACCAATCACATCGCTCAAGTGTGAACACGTTCGCCTGTTCAGACGTGAAAATTCAGATGCGTCCAACATGTCAGACGCCCGGGGTTCAAATCCCGACACCGTCACTGGATGTGCGCTGCTGATTAGCCCTACTAAGAGCGAAACTCGAATCCAGTGCTTCCCTTTGGTGTGGACTCACCAGAATAATTACGCCAGAAGAGGAGAACGACCGTTCAAACAAGAGTGGTGTGAATATGAACAAAATACCAATCCCGCAAAACGCTACAAAGATCAGTTTGTTCATGCTTCTTATTAAACGAAAGAGAGTAGTACCTTCACTGATGAGGGAGAGGTTTTACGGGCTGAAAGATGAGACATCGATAACCATTCCTGACAGGAATACGCCAAAACGAGCGTTTCTTCTGACCGTCCACGGGAAGGGAATTTCGTGGATAAAGTCGTCATTAACCGGGGGGAAGGTACTTAAGGACGTGTTTGATATCACAAAACGTACCTATTAAAATGGTTAGTTGGAGTCGATGACAATATGCGTGTCCGGTTTCTGCAAACCGTTCTGAAGCCACCGTTCTGGAACACCGTTCGGAATAACATGTAGATTAAGGGATGGATATACGGAGCGGGATCCAGACAAAATTGAACGTAACTGACAAGGTCGGAGCTTATGTGTGACGGTCGTTTATTACCACCCATATACATCTGGCCAGTTACTTCTTGAGCTGTATTCTCTCACGCTTAATGTGTACATCGGATATACACTAGTGATTCCTGATTATATGCTTCGAACTAGATTCTCTAGTAATTTGCAAATCAATTTGGTTTTTGGGAGAGACTCACCTAGAACCCAGCTGAATCTCCCGTTTTTGATGTTTCCAGAACATAAGGTTGACGGAAACTCAGGGACTGCGCCTACCTGATGAGCCCCAAGAGGGGCGAAACCGGTCGTGGGCTGTCGAAGAATTTTCAACAACCTTATGAGTAGTGCCTTACGTAGATTCTCTACTGTTCTGCCTATTGGCACCTCAGATAGCATACTGGAAATATGTGCACTGGTATCAACGATTTCCAACTACACCTATTCAGTGGATACCATGCAAATTGGTTCAGGAGAACTGACCTTCCTCCAGCGGTCAATACAATGGCCTTGATATCCTTAAATACCTAGTGGAACCCACTTGCAACACTTAAAACTGATGTCAGCAATCCATTCTCCAGAGCAATTATTTACGTTCATTGTTTATCACTGTTGCTTTCCGTCTCCCAAGAATGTTTCAGTGAAATTATTACAAGGCTCACAACCAATTACGATAAACGCCTATTTTGCTGAAAGTCCTGCTTCAATATTTTGGAAACCGATGCTCTCACATCCCGCTAGCTATCTATCAACCATCAATTTTAGACCTGTGTTCACATGGCATGGAGGTTTTCAAATCTCATGAACGCCTTCGACGAAGACGAAAAGTGTGTTCTTGGATATGGACCTCAATGCAAACGGAAAAACACAAACAGTCCTTGGACGGGTATCAAATTCGTGACTTCTCCGTATCCTTCTGGGTCTATTTAAAATAAACCTGAAAAGGTGTGTGAATTTTTATCATTCGTCAGCACGATCTCCTACGTTGACTTCACAAATATTTCTCATTCCATGAAGCCATAGCTCCATACTCTGAAAAATAAACGCGTGATATTTGAATGCTCAGTGAGTGTCCCGTTAAGATTTTTGGACTTTTACTAATTATGATTTGCATTTTAGTAATTTCTGCTAGTTCTGACGGCAAAGGTTTGTGCTGCATCATCTCATGTGACGCTGTCCGAAAAGTGCACCGGATGGGGAGGCAAGAAAAATAAATAAAGCCAACAACCTCTACCATTTTCATCCTCGGTACGCAGAATTAAAGGCCATTTTAATTGGACAATTCAAGGAGTTTCTATAATACGTCTGAAGTTCAAGATCGTTTCCACTTCTGTGAAATCTGACCCTACTATGTTCTATATGTGCTTCCAGACGAATTAAATTTGTCATTTAGAAATGGATCTATTTCCCGGTTAAAATTTTTAGTATTTACTTAAGCACACTGAAGTGAACACTAGTTTTTAGGTCAGTCCTTCTCTTACAAGTGAATATCATTGTAAGAAGCGGTGAATTATTTGGGCATGTGAAAACTAGATCGATCAAATACTCATCACGAGCACCCTGGTCAGCCAATAATAGGCCGAACTCCAGTTTGTGAAGAACTTATTGGTCATCAACACGACTGCTTTCGATGATGGATTATGAAGTACGATGCTTCTAGACTTTTCTGCCCTTTTTGCTTTAAACTATACACCGGTAACGACGATGGCTTAACATGCTAGCCATCCGTGGTATATCCTTCTCCAGGTTAGACTTCGTGTCTAGGTCAGTCTGTCGAATAAACCCCGTAAAAGCCATACCACTGAGTACTTTGGGGACCAGATTCCACAACGCCACCTCTGTTGCTTAGACCAATGCTAACCATATCACTAGCACGTAGTGTGGCCTGACACCTTGATTTAACCGTGTTATATACAGCTTCGGATCAGCACATAACGGCTTGGGTGATTGGCAAAACACTAGGTTTTGGCAAATACTATGCAGCATATGCAGTGTAGGCGTTTCAGCCCCCGATTTGGCACTCATGATGAATTTTTATCCTCCACAAGTTTATTCCGGCGTCGTATTTACTTTGAAATGACGGATTTCCAGTGCTAAACCGATGGCCAGCGACACACGACTGGCTGGTATGGTAGCCCTTTTAGTAGCCTTATGCTAGAAGGGCATAAACGAAGCGCGCGTTTGCCTACGTTTCTGTTGTTCTAATTTCTCAATGTGGTTCTAGAGACTACGGCTGCCTGTGACTCGATCAGACAGGATACCTCATTCCCGGATACTTGAGGAACTTCGGTCGAATTGCTGAATTGGTCTTGCAGCAGTGGAGTCGGTTCTTTGACACCTGTGTGTACCATATACAGCCACGCGGTCGAATTGAGGAAATCGCTACTGTACTGTGTTTCCTAGACTGACAGAGTACTTCATAGTCATTAGAAAGGTCAGCTCATACTAGACTGCGTTGCCTGGATTGTTTGCACCCCAGCGCTACGAAACGTTATTTGTAATTAGATTCAGGTGCTGATTTCTGGATTCTACACATGACTCTCTCGCAGGGCTGGTTGATGTGTCTCACAGTGTTAGGTTACACGTTTACGTCGGACTGGAGCGGCTAGATTAGGGAGCAAATGGATCCGAAAAATTCACAAATTCTTGGAAGCACCGGTGAACTCCGTTTTTCAACCTGCCGCCTTCAGTCAGACGTTTGCAGGTGAGCATATGCACCAGAGGATAACTTCAAACAATCGGAACTCTCGCGCTATCTACCAGTTTAATTGAGTGAATCAACTTCTCAGCCTGGCACACACAAAAAGGAGATTTGAGATTTGCAAATCACATGACAAATAGCATGGGGTCCCTCCGAAGCCCATCTTATATTTTACTGGATTGTATTGAATTATGAAGGGCATATCAACAATGGAGTAGTCTACAATCTAGTTAAATGTTAAAAGACAACCAAGACGAAGCTAACACAAGTAGCATTATCCACATTAACAACCCGGGCGAAATATTTTCATTTGTTTACCGAGTGGTACGCTCTGGTTACAGCCACACATACAGTTAGTTTTAATAGGAGAGATTCTAGGGGACACTGAATGCGGCTAAACAATGTAGACAGTCATTTGTGCCGCATTTCCTTCCAAAGGTGGTAAATTAGCTCTCCGATTAGCCATGTTTCACCTTCACGTTCTGTTGGAAAAAGGTTAATGACCCAATTCTCTACAATGCTGTAGGTACAAATTTGTTCTTAGATTCTAACGCAAGAGGGAAAATGCTACGGGGTTCAAAATTCGACACAAGGGAGATATTTTCTTGTTAATAGTAATAATAATGATAGAATTTCAATAAAATTCAAAACACCCTCGGAATGGTGGATCAATGTCGCGGGAGATAAGACTTTATTCAACCGAGGGAGATTTTACAGAAGCCAACATTTGTAGAACGGTGCTAAGGCAGGACGGTGTACTTTCAATAGTACCATTCGTTTATTTATTTTAAAAATTTTATGTACTTAAAAAATGATGCATTTCCGCTGAACTATAAACCAACATCCCTGAAATGCTTACACAATTTAGCATAACAAATATATACGTGGGGTTTTTAAAAACCATTTGCTTAGGCGAAACAATTACCCAGGATTCAGGTTAATGGGACCCAGTATGATGGTACAGCAAATTGAAAGAAAACCACCAGCTGGAGACAAAATTGTTTTTCAACTGTCATTTTCAAGATAAACCGGTAAATGTTTTCTGTTGTTTTACGTTCCATAGGGAAATATGCAACGTTTAAATTTACCGTGATGGAGGCCAATCCTTGTAGAACAGAATGATACATTTCGTGGCTGTTGTGACGCAATTCCGCAAGCGTCCATCCAAAACTTGTTGAGCTGTTGTTGTTACGCCAGAAGAAGCAACCAGGATCCATTCTCTTAAAGTCGCACTAAACTCAAGCCCCGAATTTCACAGTAAAATCTAACCACCAGGAGGCACTGGCTAGCAGACAACTTCCGACAGAGTTTCAGATAGACCAACTTTCTTTTCCATGAAGACTTCATCTTTTATGTGAAGCCAGTCTATGCCAAAAATCACGAGGGATTGCACAGCTGTTTTATTCTTACCGGGAATTACCTTCAGGGCTCATCTCACGAGAGATGTTTTCAAACACAACCTCCCTAGCTAATAGGACGAAAACTTAAGCACTTGGCCCTGAGTGGCTGATCAGCATTGTTATTGACGCACACAGGATACAACGTCACTCATCCGTCAATCGCTGATACCACATCACGTAGTCTCGTGTTTACTGGCATCTCGAGTGACGACAAGTGAGTTGCGCATTGATGATGATCTCCAGCAGAGTTGAAACAGCTATGCAGTGATTCTCGGCTTTTCAGCAAAGATTGATGTGATTACAGAGTAAACCCCTCGTAAAAAATTCGAAACCTTCCCGCATTACCTGCCACAATCACAGAATACTCAGGAGCAAGTACTGTTATATAAGTAGTATATAAGTAGTATATAGTATATATATATATAGTATATATATATATAGTATATATATATATAGTATATATATATATAGTATATAAGTAGCATATATATAAGTAGGCAAGGAACGGGGGAAGTTGAAAAATACGCTAGTCTCAAGGTTTTATGGAGTGTGCGAAAATCTTGCAAAATTCTTGCAAAAATCTAGAAAAGATAAACACAGAGAGGGACTTAATCAACCGATACATTACATTTAGGAGGTTTTGCGTTCCCCTTGCCTTCCTAATCCTTCAGATGACATTATAAACATTGAAGTGTTCCGCATTTTTCCCATACTAATTTATCCTACTCTGATTTTTAGTACGGTGTTTTTCGCAGATATTGCGGCGGGAAATCACATCTACATGTTACGCACTCTCTATTCTGGAAACAATGCTATCTGTTCATTACCTTTTGCTTGCATTCCCACAGAGCTCTGAAATACCAGCCTACACAAGATTGTGCTTCCTAGGCGCATCTCAGTTTTACTTTGCGAGGTTATCTTTTGTGGGCTTAACTTAGCTTTGTGGCGTTTCTTTTTGTTGGAATCCTGAAAACATTATCGTCCTACACCAAAAATATTTCTACAGATGCGTGTAAAAATGTAGGCACTTTGTGAATTGAAACCGATAAAAAGCTGAGAAACTGCGGTGTTTTTCCTGCATCAAGGTTTTAGTGTGACTCTGAGAGAACAGTTTCTGTCGAAAAGGACGAACTAATAAAACAGCTTTTTCAATAATCTAACAGAACTTACAAACAGATTTAGCGTACCTTTCATAAAGAATACAAAGAAACAATAGACCTTTTTAAAAGGTGGGCTCGAACTGCTGAAGAATATTTATTAAAACTATCCTTTGATAAAAAAACAGTGGATGTGAAATTACACCGTAAAATATTAAGACGATTAATTGGTTAATTGCTTTAACTCTACAAAGGAAAAATGTGGACAACGTTGTGCTATGCAAAGACATATATCGGGTATATGTAGAACTGGAGGGGAAGAGTGATAAGCTTCTATGGATGAGGATACGTGGCCGCAACCTAAGCTGATCTCCAGGTGTGTAAAAATTACTCTGAGCTGACCTTGGACTAAAAACAGCATCTGAGAGGAAAGAAATAACAGTACCCGAAATTCGTTAGAAATACTTTGGCATTTCTCATCAACTTGTGCGGCACGGGAAGCAACGAACATCGACAAAAACCGGTAAATGTAATCGATATCCTAAATTTGGCTTGATTTGTTCACCACCCAGTTCATACATCCCAGCCAAACAATCGACCGGCTGCACAGGTGTGTGGCCGAAAGTAGGACATACCAGGTGAAGGGTGCAAACGATACACGCGGAACCGGCTTTCTTGATATATTGTACACCGGTAACATAATTTTGCCGTTTTCCAGAAGCAAAAACAAATGATTAACGATCGGGGACGAGCAAAATGACGTCTCCAGCACAACAGACACAGTTGTGATTCACTCATCTAAATGGAAGAATGATAGCTGTGAAAAACACAACTTTCCACAAGCTGGAATCCCTTTGCAGTAATAGGAAGTGGCTGGCTATCCAGGTGGCTTTTTCCTAAAAAGATGCTGCACCACGTAAAACTCACATACTACTGGCTTGTTTGGATACCGACACAAACATATTGGTCAGGTTTTAATTAAGTTCCTTGGGGATGACCGAACACTCTGAAAAAACCGTTAGTCATCCTCAACAGAACAGGCGGTGTTCAACGATTCTTAATGAAATAACATCTACTGAACTAAGACCTATGTGAACAAGAGGGAATGATGGCCTGGAAACAGTTCTTTTCCCACGTAGAATAAAAAGAGGGGTAATTCGTTTTAATGTCTTGAAGCATGACGGAACGAACCGAGGAACATGAGCAAGCGGTCAGTTTCCAAGGGAGACAGAGAGCGGTTGTGTTTAAGACTCACTAAGTAGGTTTCGTCCTCAAGTTTCGAGCATTTGTGCACTTACTCAAGACTTGATCAGCAGTAGAACATTTGTAGAAAGTTGAACAAGGAAGAATTGTTCTCGCAGCAGACTAGTGAACAATTCGTATGCACATTTGTTCCCATTTCACAGTAGAAGGGCCAACGTTGGGAATAACCACATTTCGCGATCGTACTTTAGATTAAATCCGGTTAAAATGGGGTAGAGTTAGCATTACCAGCCTACACAAAAGATGGGAAGAATGGGACTTTATTGTAAACTTGGATCATAAGCAGCGCGAATCGTTTTTGCTGGAGGGCGAGTGCTGACCATTTAGTTTGCTGGGGGGTTCTTATTGAAACTCATAAACTGTACACCGCCTGTCAATGCAGAAAGCAGACCGTATAATTTACCGGCCAACGTGTTTCCAATATTGCCCAGTGCATGCCAGACGCACCTGGGTTATCAGAGCTAAGCAGGCGAAAGTTGTGAGCCTTAAAAGAAATGTGACCAACGTGGGTTGAGGTCAGTTGAGCACCACCCTGAATGCCAGTCGATTAGTAACGACAAATCGATTATAAAGTTTCCAAAAGTTAAAAAATGATCATACTTATCACTTGATCTGACGAGGCCTTCATCATCAGTGTAAACAATGAGATTGCAGAACACCAATCCATGTGAAAGAGTATAAATTGAAAACATGAAGTACCGGATAATGCGCAGATAAAGTGCCTAGTTAATTAATCCCCTTGGTTCAGAAATTTTCTAACATTTTAGTGTCCAAACGAGACTCCTCAGTTCATTTCGGAACCTATCTTTTGAAAAAAGCATTACACGTTGCTCCAGATGGTCACGGGTAAAAGAGATTTGGATACTTAACAGGTTATTTTTATAATCTGCTGGAGGAACCTACCATATTTAGAAGCATTTGGCAAATGAGATCGAATGAACCAGCCAATAAATATGTTGACACCTGTTGCGAAACACAGCAAATTTGAGATTAATTTGGTGTTAAAGGGGATTTTTTTTGTTAAAATTCAGGAGTTCGGCACAGCAGTTGTTCAGTATTCCGTGTAACAGGGATTCGCAAATAACTTATAATTAGGTGATAAGTTCCAAAAAGCAGGAGAATTTTGACAAATTCGTTGGACACTTAACGGGACTTAAGTGTCCGCCCCCGTTTATCACCAAAATTGCTGGCACAAAGGTTGCTTATTCTTCCGCCGCGCCAAAAAGCAGGTAGAAAGCGCCCACTTGACCAGTCCCAGACAGAGCGAAATCAGAAGTTAGATGCCAATAAATATCAATCTTTACTTCTCGGAGTATTGTGTACAAGAACTTTTAATGGCAGCAGAATGAAGAAACATTCTCAACTATTTGTGAATGTTCATATTCACACCACTTTCGTCTGAACGGTCGTCCTCCTGTCCTGGCGTAATTATTCCCGTGAGTCCACACCAAAGGTGGGAAGCACTGGACTCGAGTTTTGCTCTTATTAGAGCTCATCAGCAGTGCATATCCAGTGGCCGTGCCGGGATTTGAACCCCGGATATCTGACATGCGGGGCGAGCGTGTTACCACTACTCCACCAACGCACGTTGGACGCATCTGAATTTTCACGTCTGAACAGGCGAACGTGTTCACACTTGAGCGATGTGATTGGTGTGCCCGACCCCATTTGTGAATGCTTCAGTGGGTTAAAACCAGCTCGAAGTATGAGTAAATACATTATGGAGTCAGTCTGAAACGACTGTCATAGACACTGAAACCCTCAACTTTGCTTTCAAAAACGCTTCGCACAGGGACTAACATCCATCTGACAAGTTATTCGAATGCTCAGCCAATGTGGCTCACGTACTAAATCACGTCAGACGAATTGCATGATATTTTACCGTCAAATAATTAGCCTCGTTTACCTTGAATTAGCCCTTGGACGGATTTTATTTGCTCCGCACTTTTCCACCAGGGGACGAACAGCGATTGAGGTGATGTTCTCTCACGCCCTGTTTCTCTCAGAGGTGCAAAATCCTGGGTCGGAAACTGCATCCAGGAAGGAAACTGCAGAATGCTGCTCGCTCGGGTCAGATGAGGGCATCAACCCGCATCAGCAGAGTGGGTCTGTGGTTTAAGGACTCATTGTGAATGAATAGAACAAGGCATTCAGTTGGGCGATAATTTTCAGATAAGTGCAATGTGTACGTAGAACCGAGAGCTGATACCGAACGATAGGTAGTTAGTGGTGATTAGCAAATTCCCTTTTAGCATACGCTTGCATCTGAAACGAAATGCGAATTACACCGCAGAAGTTTCCGCTGTTGTTTCCTCTGCTTGCTCGTATATAACCCTGAATATATATGCCGTTAGAATCTCCAAGTTACAACCGTGTAAACACAGAAGCTGACAAACTTCAAAATAACCAAAGAAAGCAAGAGTAGGGCTCAGTGGAAAGTTTCATCGAAATGTCCATAGGGAAATGCATACCATAGCTCAACTAATGTGGGTTAGAAGTGGACTCTGTTAAACACATACACTAATGAAATAAAACAAAAGGTGCATGTCAAGTGACGCCTAAATTTTGACAGGCGTGACTAGCTTAGAAGGTTCACTTTTCAATTAAAGAATTCGGGCAAACGCATCAAAGCAATATGCGACGTTGAAATGGAAGGCCTTTGTCAATATCTCAATGTATGCAATCACTGATTAACTTTTTTGACGGAAAATTTCTCTTGTTCACTTTGCTTTTTACAAAATTTTCATTTTACTCACATCACAAATGCCCCCACCTGATACAAAGTACCCGGTCCACAATGGGCCCAGTTTATGTACCGTGTTTGTCACAATACTTGTTTATTTTAAGTACTGCTAAGAGAGTATTTTCAGTCTTTTCTCCGGCCATTCTCGTCGAGATGTAATGGAAGGAGGAACAGGCATGTAAATCAATTTATTCCTTCTTCCTCTGAGGATTCATTTTATTCCATCCAACCACGTTGAATCGGTTCCGGAATTTCTGTATATTCCTTGAGGTTGATTATTTCTGTTATAGGTTACCTCGCCCCAGAGTTTGTCACTGCTTCAGCCCGTCGTTACTTTCTCCGTTTAGCAGGCCCACACGAGAATAAATAGAGTGATCGTTATTCGTTACGTTGTTTTCCGCGTTTCGCGCTAATTATGATTATGAAAGCACATCACGGCCCACGTCAGTTTTGCTATGGGAATGTCTCCATCTCCAACAAGATGAATTATTATTTACCGATTTCGGCGTCCGTCAAACGAAACATCTTTGTACGTAACCTGTCTGGAACGCATACATCTAAAAAACAAACCACTTATGTTTGACTTAAACTTGCAGAAATAAGCAATCAGGTTGTCTTTTGTTACATTCAAGCTCATTTGCTCTTTTTAGATCTCTGACCTCACCTTTCAATTGAAAACACTGAGTTTCGCTGACTGGTAATAAATAGAACTTGACTAGACATGATCTGCGTATGAGGATGGCAATTCTACCTTGAATAAGTGAGCCCCAAATGAAGGTTGATGCTTCAACCGCAATCGCTTGCCTTTGGTCCTTTCGAACTACTGTTAGTTTCCAAACCTTTCCAACGTATTGTTGTAGCTCAACACTCAATCGGCAAAATACACTCATTTGCTAATTTAATCAATGTTGAAGACAGATTCAGTGGAAATCGGCGTTTACGGTATTACTGAATCCCTCGTAAACAACACCATTGGCTGTAAAATAGTGAATACTGATAGTTGCTTACAGTTCAAGTAGGTTCAATTAGAACCTAGAGTTGACGAGGAATTCGAGACGATGCCTTTCTAACGATCACCGGAGAGGGGCCTGACGGACCACTAGATGTTGCACAGCGTTTGGCAAACGTAAGAAAACGTGTGTCCTATCAAGATGGTACTTCGCAGTCTTGATTACCACAGTAACGGCAACGTGAGACGCCCTTTCCGCGGCACATTCATTTGAAGAATACCATAATCAATAAATTTAGTTGAGTCTCCTGAAAACCCCGTTGCAGATGGGTACCGCCCTTCCTAGTTTATGACAGAGAATATCATACTTGACCAGTGATCCAAATAACGCCCTAGTAACAATGTCACCTCTGTTGGGGACAAAACGTTTGCAACCTAGCTGTCTAGCTCGGTGAACAGACCAACAGCCAAGCAATACACCTGGTTTGGCTATATTTCAAAGCCCATCAGTAATTAATGACCAAAGGCCTGACCGAGAAAATATGTGAACTGATCCGCAGAGTCAAATGGCTAAAACTTTGTACTAACCAATGTGGCCATTAATTCCACACCTCGCTAAAATATTATGTCCAAACTTTAGAGGCATTTTCCCCAAGATTAAACTCTCTCACGAATAAATAAATTTACCATTTTTGTTGCTGTTATCGCTCTGGTGATTGGATTTCTGTCTGAAGGTTTTTCATGCCTATTATATGCTTTAATGGAAAGAATTCGCCTGTTAATCAAAGCCGGAAAATGAAATAAATTTAACCCCTATCGTGTAAGCCGTGAACTCAATGGAGAGGTGATATTCGCCAATATATATATATATATACTGATATAGAATGGGTTATTTCATTCTAAAAGTTCGCATACAGGCATTTTCGTACAAGCAAAATATTACCATTTTCATCAGCCAGTATGTTCCACAGTTTAATTTCAATCGGAGTTTAAACACCTCTTTCCTTTCCTTCATCATACTGGTTGGAAAAAATAGAAAATATCTATAAATTTTTTCGGCGAAGCTCGTATGAATCTCAAAGTCTGCAGTCTGCCAGATCAGTACACATTTACTGTGGTGAGCAGTCTGAAACGATAGTTACTGTTTGACATTCCACGTAGTCAGTAAGAGCAACAAGTGATAGGAAAAATATGTTACTTAAAATGATGTGGTTATAGCTGGTTTGTGCGAATCCATGCCAAACTGCTGAACGAAAGCAAAAGCGTGCCTCACGTTAACGAATTAAGTCCACCTAAAATGCCTGTGTCCTTGCTTTTTGTGAGCAATGGCATGTTAAGACAACTTCGAGAAATCCCACCATTTGAAGGGATTTTCATCATTCGGTCAAAAAATTTAGTACCATCTCCAAAATCCTACTACTGATGGCCCCTCTTGCCTCTTGCAATCAAGACATTAACGACTTTCTCACAGAGAACCGACTGAAATTCATAATAGAACTCACCATCAGCTTTAAATCGTTTGTATCTTGCATAGCAGTTATGGCTGCCGTGGTTCGATTATTCGTTGGTGTTTCGGAATTGACAGCCGGCATTTGTGCGCAAATACTCTGTACCCATAAGTGTGCTAACAATGTGCCAAATGTTTAAATGCAAAGCGTCTTCGATGATTTGTATTTTGTTGTTCATGCGCCACGTTCTGGAG
This sequence comes from Clonorchis sinensis, assembly GCA_003604175.2. NCBI lineage: Eukaryota > Metazoa > Platyhelminthes > Trematoda > Opisthorchiida > Opisthorchiidae > Clonorchis > Clonorchis sinensis. The sequence continues at coordinate 13,976,067 of CM030374.1, forward strand.
GTTTACTTTTCATTGGCTCAAGAAAGGTCGATACCTGATCGACTGAAACATTTATAAAGTAGCTTGTAAAGTTTTTTCTGTTTTTTGTCTAAAAGGACTTGAAAACAGCCAAAGTTATTCATGCCCCCCACAGATTGAATTCTAGATACGATTTCCCCAGATTCAAGCTTTGAATACAGATAGCCAGTCTCGACATTTGGATCTTATATCTTCAAAGTTCCGCACCCTCTGCAATGAGAACCACTCTGTTTCGCACTGAGACAAAAGAATTTATTCAGAGATATAAAAAGCTATCATTTGTGTGTGATCCAAACTCACCATGAGAAGTACATTAAATGGGGTTTCTTCTATTACGTTTTGCAAGTGTGAAGAAAAGAGTTCAACTTTGGTGGCATGAGCAGTCTTTGGTCTTAATTCGCCCGATTGTTCTGGAGGCTGCATGCACTCTGTTGTGCCCGCTGGTATGGAAGCATATTTGTTGGAGATGTAGCTTTTCTATTTAGGAACTGAACTATGCAGTCCATCTCCCACCACTGAACCTTGCTTTCTTTAACCAAAAATTGATCACGAGGGTAGCCCTTGACTCTTTAGACCCACACATTGTCAGTAAATGTTCTCTGGTTCATTTTGTCTCGATTATCTCGGGGTAGTAATCCTGAGAATTTTGTCAGCTTAAATGAGAATTCTTCGGTCCACGAAAAGTAAATAAACCTTATTCAGCTTCCACACCTCAGAGTTTCATTTTTCTTCACCTGTAGCGCAGTTCCCACACACATGCACATCTGTTAGGAATCGATCAAATGCACACGGGCACGGAGAGTGTTACTTCCCAAAGGTTCATCAATTACATTTTTGCTGGAATGCAGCTGCCTTTTTCCGGTACTAACGGAAATCACCTTGTACATGAACGGCCCTATGAGGGTAAATATCAACAAGGTCAGTTGTGTGTTTCAGAGTTCTGCGGGATGTACCGGCCAGCAAGAAACTTCATCCTCCGTGCATCTGCGTACACACATGTGGTTACGACGTCCTCTTGCATTTAGGCAGCAGAGTATGAATATCTGGTGCACATCCGTGACCAATAGTTTCATCTCCGGCAGTCGTAACATTACGAACTAAAACATACAAAGTCGTCTGATTTTTCAGGTAGATCCGTTGCAAAACACTCAAGTCAGCACATTTCTTGTTTGGTGGGTGATGGACCACCTGCTACGCTGTTTGTTTGGACCGATCAGGCTACTTGCAGTCAGAGTAGTTTCTACGAAAACTCAGGATGCTTCCCACCGAAAATTGTCACACAACGACAAGTGAATTGTCGTGTGTTAGGTCTGACGTGAACCACCTGCTCGTAAAGTTCAGTTACCTTTGGTATATGACGAAGAGCGTAAGAAATCAGTGGAAATGTGCGGCATAATAGTTCAGACAACTAATAAGACGCTAGCCGGTTATACATTTTACATCATCATCGATCGTTGCAGACAGACATTTTCGAATGCACATATTCAGAGGTCGCGTATGACAGTGTGAAAAATTAGGTTCTTACCTATTAAAAGTTAACAATCACGCATGAGAACCTGAGTGAATCAGGTTAGAAATACCTGACAGACCCAAATATCGTTTTGTTCCTTGGTTAGAAATACCTGACAGACCCAAATATCGGTTTGTTCTTTAATCAGTGTAAATAAACCGTCACTCTTCATTGCCCTTCGCGAGGGATTGTTGTGGTTAACCAGTCATCATATAGTTTTTGCTGCCACTTCATTTATCACACTACCAGGTATCATATCACGAAAATGTCAACTCTTACTCTTTTCCTTATCAAGTAGACGTCCGTATTGTACAATAAGCAGGATCGATAAAAAAAGAGGGGTAAATTCATCGACTGGCCTTCCAAGTTATAAGTGGTCGAAGTCGAGGAAACAGCAAACTCGTTGATAAAATTCGGTGGCTTGGCACTGTAGATTCAAGATTCACGTGTATAAAGAATCGGGATGAAAATGGCACAACAAGCCAAAGGAACGCTGAAAAACTATAAACAGAAAGTCAAATTTCATCTGAAAGTACTTGTTCGCCTGCAAGAACTGAACCAGGTGAAAAGTAGGAAAACACCTGGCAATGGGGTTGGCTACGTTTTTATATGATGTGGGTGCCAAACAGGAAGGACGTTCTGATATTTGCGTTGGCTGGATTCAACCACAGTAGACTAATGCCAATAACCGAAGTTCTCTGTAGACACTGATGCTTGGTCTTTCTGAATCCAATGTTGCATTTGAAACGTCCGAGGTGAAATAACCTCAGCCGATTAGTGCACTTCGTATTGCTTATCAATTATCCAGTGGAAACGGAAACAATAAACTGCAACTTATAGTTAATGTCTGCTACTACTACTGCTTAATACTATTTATAGTAGTAAACTGCAGATTAACTGTTTACAGTTACAAAAGTGGTATCTTAGAAGGTCAACGAAAGTTTCACGCCATGCTCAATTCTTTTAGGAAATTTTTACTAATTACCAAGTCCTCACAACAGTTATACGATCCAAAAAAGACTGGTTTACAGCAATGTGGTGGAGCACAACTCACGCAGCCAGAGTAACACATCCGCCGCTTTTCATACCTTTATCCGCTGTAATTTCAAACAAAACTCAATTCGTTTTCTGTATGAGTTGATGAACCTATGCGTATAAATAGTTTTGTAAAAAGTTGGCGCATTCACAAATGCATACAAACTCTCAGTTGAATATTTTCCTATACCACTCGGAAATGAGATAGATCAAAATTCGTATCCCCTTTTAGACCTGTCTGCTCATCTCCAGATCACATCATTATCGGGGTTTGAGAAAATTAATTACATTGCCACAGGTAGTACGGACGGGTCTGAAACGGGCAAAGTTAGAGAAATCGGAAACAATGTCTCGACGGAAGCGACCTCCAAATGTCTTATTCAAACCAATGATCACATAACCGGAAAGCTACTTGAGATATATATTTCTTTCGTCATCCAAGATTATGGTTGTAGACATTGAAGAGCTGGGCGAGGAGCATGTCCAGAGGAAACAATCCATCCACTCTTCAAACCCTTGGTTTTCCGGGGGGTATGATCAAGTGAGAGTGTTTTCCTACAACCAACCAACCAACCATGTCCGACTGATGCAACAAAAATTATTGCATAACTGGTAGAAAGTTGTTCCCGCCGTTTGTTGCAGCAAACAAGTTGAATTTTGAAATGCGGGCGAAAAACGGGTCAAAAAACCGGAGTCCCCATCCGCACAAACCTGGAAACTTCCGACAGCAAACGCGTAGGGAATACTTTTTGAGAACAGCATATCGGTCACTGTTGACTGCGTTAGGTGCCAGGTGGTTGCGTGTGATTTTGTGTTCGTCTCGTGAGTGAGGCCAAACTGGGGTTGAAAGCACACAGCACTGAATAGGTAGGTTTCGATTAGAGGATAAAATTTCCAATAAATTTCCCACATCTCCTCACACTAGCAATTTAAATAAGCCTTGTTTTTATTACACGACTATGTGCTCTGATTTTATTGTAATATGGTTTAAAATGCGCCGCAAACGGCAAAAATGTGGAAAATGAAAACAAATTTTATAGGTAGAAACTTAAAAACAGACAGTTATCATAACGTTCACCACCGCCAGTTGGTTTCATTTTAAATCGGATCAGATCATGATGATCAGCAGTATCTCAGTATAATCTTCATCTAGCAGCTTCCGCAAAAGACCTGCATGTTTCTTAATGGACAACTGGAGCAAGGAGCCGAAATAAAATTTTTTAGAATCGTTTTTTAGTTCTTGTTACTAACATAAAATCAGAATATCTTGTTATGTTGTCATGGAAGTCGGTCACGATGTTGCTCAACCGCTACAAACGCGTCTTTCTTGAATACGCTGGACGTAACAGGAACGAAAGCTCAGCCGGAAGTGTTGATACTTTGCCTAAGTTCTCAAAAATTTCCAAAAACTTGGAAACATGTGTGAGCTGAAATGCTGTGTGATAGAAAATACCAACACAGCTGAGTTTTAGTAAGCCTGAGTGAGAAACAGACTCACCTAGATGAACATTCATGGTCTAATTCAATTGGATGGTTCTGTAGATCACCGTCACAAGCTTAGTAGTGTCTTTACGAACACAAAACGTAAATGGTGCACTTCTTCCTGTTAAGTGTATGGCTTCCTCTCCCGGAACATTAGTTATATAGCTTTGCAGTGCAAGCCGCTGTGGTTGAGTGGGTGTAACCCCTTTCCCATGAATTTCACCCAGTAATGCTACCTATGAAAACCCACCCATTTTAGACTCTTCCACGTTTGTAGCACAAATGAGTCGGCCTCATTGTATGCTTTCCGGTGACATCGAGAGATTCACGCGTTCTTCCCGTACGCTTCATTGCTTCATCAATATTTTACCATCTTCACAATACTCCGTTTTCATTTGTACTGTGTTTGAAAAAATACAGTAACATTTTCCGTGCGTATGTGTAGTCACGTAGCTGAGATTAAGCGTCTGGATGAAATGATTCCGGGCAGGCACCGTGATGGAAGACTCCGTAACTCCCTTCGTCTTACGGTCAAGGAAGTTCTCCTTCCGAATTCATTACCATGAAATACTGAGGTCGAGTTCACATCACATCCAAACAGAACCCATTAGTCTCTGGACTGGCCTATCATTCAGTCAAACTACCACAAAATCTTATGACGAGGTTCACAAGGATTTTTTCACATGAGTATTCCTTTAGCTGTTCGAAAAGAACTCTTGTCTTTTTGCAAAACCACTGCAGCACATTTATGGGTGCACTGGAATTTCAGAAACCGTTTCTATTGACGTTCTAGTTAGCGGACACCGTGTTGCTCAGCGAGAACCTTTTACAATCATTTCTCTCTATTATTCAACAATATTGACGTTCTAGTTAGCGGACACCGTGTTTCTCAGCGAGAACCTTTACATGGATTTCTCTCTAATATTCAGCACCCACTTCATTCCGTTTTATGGTATGCCACTTCGAAGTCCAGAACACAAGTCCAGCTCAAATTTTCATTTGTTATGGTATGCCACTTCGAAGTCCAGAACACCAGTCAAGCTCAAATTTTCATTTGCTCGTACCGAATACTACCGTGGTTCCTTTCCCTTCTATATGGTCAGATGTTACCTTACTAACTGATCACCTAAGATTAGGGTTTGTAGCCTGGTTGGTAACCCCCAGTCCTAACACATTTGTCGTTTTACGTGTATCTGGAATGCTATAATGATACAAGTTCACCCTCGGATGTCGGAAGCTTTCCTTAATTACATCTGATTTGCGGGGGTGGAACAACTGTAATTTTATGCACATGTGCTCAATATTCATGATCGAATTTGCTCGGGGTGAAAACCTAAGCTCAGCGAGATGGTGTGCAAGATGGTGTGCTTTCTTGTTTTCTGCTACCATGCCAGGTGGTTTTTTCAATCCCATTCCTTTCTACAGGCTTTCTGGGACCTCATAAGACTTGCAATTTCAAATCAGTGGCTTTGGCGCACAGCACAGTATAAATATCTTACTCCTCAAGGGGGTGAGATGGCTAAAGTGGTTACAGAACAAATTTACTGACCGAAAGGTCTGTGGTGCGAACCCGACATCTGCCTCTCGACTTCCCCTGTCTGGGCCTGGGCAACCGGGCAGTATTCCAGCCTTCGTGTTTCCTTCGTGTGGCGTAGAAGCTGGGCACCGGAGGGGGGTTACAGCCGAACGATCTCACTCCTCACCCAATCGCTCCACTCACGGATGTTGTGCGCTTTTTTATGTTGCCTGATGACGTCTAAGATATAAAATGCAAAAAAATGTATTTTCTCGTTTTTCAGACGTGAAATCCATGCACAGTGGACCTGAACCAATCAAGTATCTTGAATCTTGTCCTGCTTTGTGAACACTCGCTCACTAAAAGAGGTCTACGTATTAACCTTCTATTCATGGCAACTACGTAGCTAGTGAATTCAGTCTCCATCTGCTCATTCCAGCAGCAGTTGGGAGACTTACAGGACAGGGTAATATGGCTTTCACATTTGAGAGTTTTGATGTGAAACGAATCGGTTTGTGGCCGAGATTAAAATTGCAACGGCGAATTGCAGTTATGCACTTCGACGAGGAAGGACACAACAGACAAATTCACAGCGCTCATATGAGATATAAGTTTGACGTACTGTGAAGTTTTTCAAAGCCCCGGTTTTTTAACAAATAAATGAGGAATTGAAAATAACTCCTTGTCATAGGACCGAATGGATACATTGGTGAAATAACTGGAGAGAAAGCATTTACTCACACTCAAATGGAAACGCATAATTGATCAACCGTTTTTCATCATGCCATGAACAGGCGAACCTCGCCCTTCGTATTGTGCAGGTTTTTTGGAAGTTTCAGGAAGGAGGTAATTTTCGGAGGTTTTTAATCTCACCTGTCATTAAAAGAACTTGGAGATGGAGCATATGGATGAAGAATGCCACCACAAAGAATGGAAACCCTCTCTACAAGAAACTGAGATAAATTAGTTGACCGCAGTCTGTGTGGAGCCCTTGGTCCGGCGCTTTTGATTTAGTAACCCCTGTTCAACAAAAGACCATTTTCATATTGTTTTGCAGATTTATTAGGATGAATCAATCTAAAACACCATTCTGAACTGTATTGTATCTTGGTTGTTGTGACCAACATAGTTTCCAACATGAGAATAGGTTGTCTTAAGTCAGTCAACCGAGCAAAGGAAGAGGACTCATGTTCTTCATATTTGGTTGTTTAACCAACTGCTTATTCTTTAGGCTTCAGCCAGCATCAGCGTACTGCGCAATGAATGCAGTTTGCACTTATCACGAGAACAGCTATGGACTGCACTCAGTGCATTGGTGTAAAACAGTTAGTCACTCCAGTTGTAGATGAAGCTTGAGAACCACCACACACCCAGCAGTGGCAGTGCATGCGTTTTTCATTCACTTGAATTATTTTGATCTAACTCCTCAACCTGACTACTTGGGACTATTCGACTACATCTTTTTTTACTCACATTCCTGCGAGATCCTCTTAAATGCCGATTTTTCCGTGAGGACAACTGGGTCATTACATCCTCGGGGATAGCGTTGAATGTATTGAACAGACATTGTCGGCAACAGAATAGTATCGCTTGATGTGGAATAACTTTCTACCTGTGTAACGGTGAACTCAACGACTTTTAAAGATCAGAGCAGAAGCTCTTGGAACTGTGTGATGAAAATTGCCTTTTTTCCTTGAAGGTGGACCATATAGACAGGGAGATAAAGTGGTCGGCTGTTCTTTTTCGACGTATTTATAGTTACCCTAGACGAGAAGTTAGCCGATCACATCGGCAGTGCCTAGTGCTACAAATATTTCGCTGACGAAACGTCTGTTATATGCAAGTATTTCGTATTCCAACATCTAAATACCCCACGGTCTGAGAACAAATCTCCTGGTGAAAAAGAGGACAATGACCTGATTTATCGGAGAGGCCGGTGGCCTCTCAACCTAACAAAAAGCTCACAGTTTGAAGTTTTGTTCTTCTCAGTCATGAGAGCATTATGATGCGGACACTTATCTATGGAGTAGAGAATATTCTCCCCACACATTAGTCAAACTGAGACCCACCTAACAAGTAGGAGGCCTGGGGTAAGTGATGTTCTCCGGCAATATTCCACCTTACCAAAGGCATAAATAGCTTCGTCGCCAAAACAGAAATTGTGCATCCGCCTATAAATCGACGCTTACAGTGTGCAGTACACCAGCCTACAGTTCTACACCCGATTTAGTCCCTTTGGCAAGAACAACAAACATACTACAGGCACCTGTGAAGGGTAGTCCGCCTATGCTGTCCACCACAAACTGGGTCAAAACATGTTAATATACGTGCGGTAGCAAGTATGAAGGTGAAACGGATAGGCGACTGCCATTTCTCATCGCGGGATACTAACCAGGTTGCTATTCAGATTGGTCAATAAAGTTCCTACAAATAATATCACAAAACCCATTGCTTATATACCAAACTGAACTGACACAGATGACTCATACCGAGGTGTCAGCTGCCAAACCATAGGGTCACTCTGTAGCTGGAGAAACATGTTACAAGTTACACTAGCGTCAATAATTTGGTTTAAACGATGTTTATTCTTGGCGCTTATTTGGAGTTAATCACTTGGAACTAGTGGATCACATTAATCACGAATAGTTAAACTGAACGACTCGTCTAGGTTGCACAAAATATCTAATCTTGTTCAAAAGTTCGGAACATTTTTTCATGCAAGACAACACTTCTGAAGCAAGTGCAAAAACTTACCGAGTAGTCTGATAGACTCGGATTCTCATGTGTCACCAGTTGACCACGTCATGTGATTCGTTTATCAGCACATCTAACGGTGCATTTTGTGAAGATGAGCCAGTAGGATATCTACTGATTGAACCTCAGAATCTAACCCGTCTAACACATCCCAGGTACTTCAAAAAGATGCCGCATTTTCTGCTAATTTTCAACAGCAACTTATCAGGCGATATCATGTACCGCTAAAGAAGCAATTGGTGAAGGGAAGAAGGCCTGCGCTGCGGAGTTGCTCACTTGAGAACACCAACTTAACAGTTACAGACTATTGAACAGGGGAGCAAAACTCTCATATGCATCTCGTTTACAAATCTGATTATCCACCTTCTCCTTGAACGCGTCTTCCTGAACTTTTCTGGATATTCATTGACCGTTACTCAAATGCAAGCAAATGCTACAAAGCGACTCCACGAATTCCGTAATAGATCTCACTTTTCAAGAGACGCAAAGCGGATTTACGAGAAGACATGCTACTCGCATGCCTCATCAGTAGTATCCACCGTTACACTGGTATTGGCGAACGGTTAATACCTTTCCCGCATCAGTTGTGAGTTTGACCCACACATGTTCTGGTAGGGACGTTTAGTCTTCAAGATTTTATCTCTTGTATTTTTTCTTGCACCCGCATTGCAGGAAACCTTACCAGTCTTTTTAAATAGCACTGAACAGAAGACGTTTAATAATGGATTACGTTAAATCTATACAATTGCGGGGAGTTATATTCCTGAGTGGATTTACCTTACTGCAACAAATGGTCCAACCCACATTGGATTCATTGTTTCCTGGGCGAAACTCATGTAACTCAGGCCCCCCTACAAACCAGGATTCGTTATGCTTGCACGCAGAAGCCCTGTTTATGCACAAACCAAGTACCTTTTCTAAGCGGTTTACACCTAATCAGTTTCTCTCACTAATTATTCCTTAGCCGCTCACCAAGCAATGAGCTGTCTTCCAAAACTAGGTCCACCAGTTCGTAGTCCCCAGACCTAGGTGCGACACTTGACAATCCCTTGCCCAAAACGACTGTACTAGTCATGAAATCAAAGACCTAACTATCTGCTTGCTTACTTAGGTCAACCGGTGACCTGGCAGCGAGACAGAAAGCACGCAAACTTACGTGTGCAAACAGGTCGACAGAAGTGGGATTCGCCGGGACAGTGTGTGTGTGTGTGCGCAGTATTCATCCACCTACGCAAAGACAACACAGATCACTACCGATTGGTTACCGAACCGGTGGAACACAATGAAAAACATGCAAATATTTCCAACCGGGAAACTTAAAGTACCGGCACTTTTATGTGCGTGAGTAGCAGCACTGCTATACTACACTAACAACACACGCGCACACAATACCGCCACCTCGTGACGCCAGCGCCGGTCGTAGTGGTAGAACAAAACCCGCCGACCCGGAAGACGCACACGGCGTTTGACCGAGGCGCTGAACACAGGCAGCCTTAGTGCTTTGCTTCATATTTAGCCGCGTTTATCAGAAGCATACCATCATCAGTTTATCAACAGTACAAAGCACAACGTCTTTGAAACTCACCAGTATTTATTCGGTGACGGCAACACAGTAAACACCATCCATTCATTTGCGCCCACAATCGAACTCGTCGCTGTTTTTTGCTAAGTGAAAGCTGGATCTGAGGTGACAACACGTTTCCGGAATCATGCGACGAAGAGTCAGACGATGGTCTGCGGCTCCATTTGAGTAAGTCCTGCATCAGTACTCTGTTATGACTATCTGAATAGACTCAGTTTTGAAGGGGGTTAATAATTTGTAGAATATATCGTAAAGTACTTTTGGCATGCATGTTTTGTTTTGTTCAGAGGTATGCTCAAAACACGACTTGATAAGAGGATACGACCTCTGAGAGTGGTTCTCTTTGAGTGCCGCATCCTTCGGTGGAAAAAACGCGGACCTTCGACTGTTGTCCTATTTCCTGTCTTTGTGGGGCAATTGTGTGGGGGTCTAACTTCATAAGTATGCTTTGATTTATGGCGCACGTCACCCACACTAGCAGAGCTCTTGTTTGGTTGTCGGTTGTTAGTGAGTTCTGTCTCCCCTCATCAACTTGGGCTGATCACATCAGTTGTATTACTGCTACTTAAAATGCTAAATCGATCTTAAGGACATCGCGGGAATAAAATGTAGAAAAAACGCTCGGCTTATTATTCACAAACAGTGCTATAGTTTTCTAGCCGAACTAACCAGCTAAAATTCACCTTCATCATTGTGTGCTAGACTAATGTCGGATGAGATCCGCGAAGGACGCTGCGTCCAGGCCGCTGAGGGCGTCAAAGATGTAGGCGCGCTTAAAGTACATGTGGCTTGTTCCCACCAGATTCTTACCCTTCCTTTTGCATTCACGCTTCACTGAGACTTTCTTGCCTCATGGTTCATGAGAGTAAAGCGCCAGTGTATTACCGACGTATCACTGTCTTGATCTGAATTTTGAACTTGTGCTGAAATTCCGCTCCTGTTAAACTGCTGAAATCTGGTGGCCTGAAGATTGAAATCTTGGACGATGGTTTGTTCATTTCTCGGCTTCGAAACACTGACCATGCAAGGGTGACACCTCATCAGCTGTCATGCTTTAGGATCTGCCTGGACTGAACAGTTGTCAGGTGTATTTATCTTGAAACTGTCCAAAGATGCAGATACCCTACGCTCGACCTTAGGGACACACGGATTCTTTGCACTAACTCTCCACCCTCTGTTTTCTTCTCACTCCTCACTAAGGCTAACCTCAATTAGGCAGTTAAGCAAGATTGTTTTCTTTTGGTTTATTGCTGTCAGTGTTTATCAACCATCAAGAGTAAAAACGCGGAATTTTACCAGATCACATAAAAACGTGGAAACATCATCTTAAAAAATATCCAAAGGAACATCACAATTGTTCTTATGAAGCAGCTTCTTTAGGCCGACCAAATGTGTTAGAAAGATGCTAATATCATTACCGAATCTGTGTAAAAAGTTTCTGTCACTTGATCAACAAACGTCCAAAAAACGTTCAAATTTTTGGATGACAAAAATGACAACTACGTCTTTTTAGTTCCAAATCGACCATTTTGATTACACTGCATGGCAGTAAACTTTAAGCGACTCACTTTACAGAAATCCGTCAGAATATAAAACAATGTTGTAATCCGTAAGAACGGGGTGTTGTGAGCACAGGCTGTCCGTTTTGGTTAGACCATACAATGCATTTGATGGTAGTTCTAGCACCAATTGCTTGCCAGTGGGTGAGCGAGATTTTTTGCCAGGTTTTTGCGAAATTATAGTTAAAACAACCCTTTCAATCAATATGTTGTTGCGAATTTTGGCCTGTTGAACGTACTTTATCCCCACCTGCTGAAGCAAAACTTGGCCAGTTTACCTGAGGATTACGCCCTCAATTGCAGGCAGACACTTCAGTCACACCCGAAAAATTTGATAATTCTGTTAATTCGTACAAAGTGTACAAAACACGGTAGAAAAAAATCTCCCCGAAAATTGGAAGTCCGGAGACATCGTCTGCCTGAAAATTGTAAAACAAACTTTTGTTAATTGTTTCTTGCGGGTTTTGACGCGCGTGACATTTATTCTGGCATCAAGTGGTTACTTCATCGGCAGCAAGTCTTACAAAATACCAGAGTATCTATTTATACTATTAGAGTGCTGATGGCTGACATTTGAATGGCGGTAGAATGCCATCGAGTTAGCATTTCCGAAATGTACACCTTCCCAGACTGTATGCGTGCCGGTCTGATTCTGTCCTAACAGCCTAGGAAACATGGCTTTTGCTTTCCGGCTATCAATATATATGTGATCACTTAAGTGATCTGTCCTTTATTGGATTCGCCGGTAGATGTCTCATACTTTTTGGGGGAAAAATTCCTTTTAACAGTAGGATGGAAGTGGTATAATATTTGGAGAAGATGACAAATCAATATGTGTGTCTGCATTCAGAGGCTTTGTCTACATGGCGTTCAAAATGTACATCCACTGTGGTCTATTGGGCAAAACTAACTTGGAATGGATTCGTAACTACAACGAGGTTTGTACAATAGTATTGTTTTCAAAGTATTTACCGCACTTAAGATGCAGGCGTAAACGAAGCAAGACACTCAGTTAGTCACGTTTTCGTACAAACAGTCACAAAATAATAAATATGTGATTTTGTTGGCTCAGATGAAGAAGAACTTCATTAGATTACTGAAAATCTCATCTGGAATGTCATCACTCGAGGTTTGCGTACGGTTTCTATGGTTGAAAGATGAGTGGCACCGCGTCCCGCGTTGCTGTTCAGTTGCTGTTGGCCAAATGGTTTGGCGTTCAACTACTGGCCGGAAGACTGCGAGTCCGACACTTTTTGACCTTCGTGAGATGCACACTGCTGATGATTTTCAATAACAATGGAACACCTTTACAGAGATCCTCAGCTTTACAGTGTACATTGTCCTCACTGACAGGACAACTGACAATTACCGAATTCCTTCACACTAATATCAGACTATGTAGCTGGCTACTGGTTCGGAATGATACCGCGGGAGTGATCCCTCTTATAATATATTGTAGTTCTGTCTGAAGCTAATACCAACTGGGGACTCGCAAACGGCGTAAAACCCGTAAATAAATTACCAAAAGTGCTGTGCACGAGAACAGTTGTGTTCCTAGATTGGAGTACACTTTTTTCGGCAAAATATTATTCTACAATACATAACCTCTGCGGACAGATGATGTGAGGCGTCTTCAGGTTTCCGACCACCGATTCCTTAGAAGCGTAGCTGCTTTTGGATGGTGTCAGCGTGTTAGTAACAAGGTGATTAGAAAACGGGTATTTGGTTGTGCTTCAGGTACTTCAATTGGGGAAATCATCCAGCACCACCGACTACGATGGCTCGGTCATGTGCTACACATGCCGAAACACCGTCTACCGAGACGAGTGTTTTTCTCCGTGCCTCCTTCAGCATGGCGCAAACCGCGAGGTGGACAACGCATGAGTTGGCAGAAGGGCGTGAAAGAGATCATTAAGAGTTTGGGTGTTGTTGGTGTTGTACCTTCCAGAATGGGGTCCCCGTGACCCCGCCTGTGCTTGGCTGGAGACGTTGCAAGAAATGGCGGCTAATCGATGTTAGTGGCATTCATGATGTCAGTTTCTTTCCAGATTGTCTGATTGAGCGGTTGGTGGTGTAGGCACCCAGAATGCTTGACATAGGCCGGCACTAGGTCCCCTCCCTCATCCACTCTTTTCTCTTCTTTTGACTCTAGGGCTTTATATATATATATATATAATATATATATATATATATGAAATTAGACGAACTTTGTCGTTGTACGGCAGTGAAACATCAGTGTCAACACTGATGTTGCTGTCTTATATGTATATATATATATATATATATATTTCTAGGATATCCCAAAATAGCCGGGATAAATAGCACAATTTATTTCTGTTCGAAGAACTCAAAAAGCGACCCTAGTTTCCCGCTATATTCACTTTCCATCATGTTCGAAAGCTAAATAGAAAAACTCACTTGTGGCCTTGTTTAAAGCTCAAATAAAAACGTTGAAACGTTCAAAAATGTTAGGAAAAACTGACATTTTATCCGCTGTACGGTGGTATGAGCTCAGTTGCTGCGGGAACAACGTAACTTGACGTACGGTCAGTGTCACTCGCTAAGTTGGAGGATATGCTCCTTAAAGTAACATTCACCCCGTTAGTTTACTATTTTGGGTTACAAAAATATTGAAAATACAACCAGAAAACTGTTTTTGGCGAATACTTTGACAAATCTTTCCTTGTTCCTAGTTTTTAAAGGTCAAGTGAGGTTAGATGCTTTTTTATCAGGATGGCATACAAGTAGGATACAAGTAGTATACATCATACAATTCATAGTCCTGTAATCTCCCAACCCCTCTATCAACAGTTGAACGAAAAATGTCCGACAGTTTTGAACTTACCTACCTGTTTTCTATAACACAAGTCGGCTAGAATATCTCATGAATTCTGTGTTCAATTTTGGAATTATAATCGCTCTGGATAATGCTGGAAAGGTCTGACTTTTCTGTAGCAGGTTTTGTGTTTAAATTCTAGCTCAGCAGCATGGTCTAGATTTGTCACTTTTGCAAAGTTACTGCACAAATGCTTGATCACGTTTCTTTGTTCCATCAGTTGACTTTTGGTTGTTGGCATTGAGGTGGACAAGATCCAAACTCCTAGTTCAGTTAGCTTTTAGATGCTCCACGCCAGGCACGGTGGAAGAAGTTGTGGCAGGTCCAACAGAGTCGCGTGTTGGAACCAATTGTTCGCCTCCTGAGAAAACCATAGTAAAAATCACTCAGTTCTATTCAAAACGCTCTCCAAAAGCATAGGCGAAAGGTTAGGTCAAAATTACGGCCAGGCTTATGAAACAACATAGTCTCTATACTGTCGTGTGGGACTTCACTGTGGTAAACCGCAACGCTGTCGTTCTCTTCCAGAAATTTAATATGCAGCCCAGTTGATCGGGAAGAGTTGCACTCACATCTGAGGGAGTTAGGACATTCCTCCAGATGGAAGGCTCCAACTTTTAATCAGACAGCTGGGCGTTACGATTTTTCGAGGTGTTCCTGTTGTTCACATTATGGCCATTTGTAAAGTGAATCAGCTACGCTATTCACCAGCTGCTCCATTGGGTGGTTGATTTTAGTTTGGACGTAAGCGCTAAACCTTTTGCTCCAGCGCCTCGAATTCGGCACATTCATTTCCCATCTGGAAACCTTATCTACTGTTGTGCCGAAACTTGGTTTCTCCGACCTATCGCGTTGGTCATACAACACCTGCTATGATGAATACAAGGAATATAGGGTGTTTTCTACAAACTGTGCCTTTTTTACGTTTTCCTAGGAGTCTGTTTATGATGCCGATATGGGATATTTATGGAATTTACGCATAATAAATTTGAATCAAGGGGAAATTTCACACCTGAACTCTTTCAAAATTGAACAATGATTAATTCTAGACACTACAGTAAAAAATGACCTGTGTTGGCCATTTGAACTGACTTGTCTCGTCCTAATTGGGATTCCAATTTCCTCGCCAGGCTAAATTTTCATTGTTGTGCTTCCAACCAGGCCATTTTCCTCAATTATAAAAGCGGATTACCGCGTGCAAGATATTCTTTGCTCCCACCTGTTGGGGCTTCTGCAGTTTTGGCTGTTTTTCTACTTGGAATATGGAACCACGAACGAACCGACAAACAAACCTAAAAATTTGCAACTTAGGGCAGACCTAATTTTTTGTTCGAATATACATGTACTACTATGTGTGTTATGCATAAATTGCAGGTTTTAATGGACATTTATATACTCTGTGACTCGTGCCAAATGTAAGTCATAATTATTGGGCATGTCCAACTGCAAATTCATTTTCCAGGGTGCGTCCGACTGGAACGCCTGCACACACACACACACCACTGCCCAAGGCGACTGACTGGCCTCTCGGTGTTGTCCTGGCTTCGACCTTAGGATGACCTACTTCTGTTCCTGCTCCCTAGCGCAGCAACAACCGCCCTACGTACCTGTCCCTTCAGAGGACAACGTTGACCTCATCGTCTTGACAAGTTTACATGTGCTTTCGGACGTCGAAACTAATTTATCAGATTGATGACCAGCCGTTACATCTAGGTCGAACGACTCCGGATGCAGTGTTGCGCATCGTAAACCCACACATTACGTGTGACATGAAGGATATTCATGTCGGTTCGGGACTCTCGCCGAACACGGTAATCAAAAGTATTTACCGCGAATTCTTAGGAAACCACAGTTCTGTTTTTTCAAAGAAGTAGTTAGGTCCTGCAGGGCAGTTTGTCCGTGCAGGCTCGCAACAGGTAGAAGTAGGCGTCGTGACCGAACATACGACCCTTTGACAAACCATTGTATGCTCTTCAGTTTAGGACATTGCGTCCATCATACAGGACTTGATGCCCGGTAGTTTGGTTAGGAAGAGGCTTGTGGGCTGAGTATTCGACACTGTTCAGGTTTTCATAGTCAACATTTGGAAAAAAAGCATCAACAACTTTACAAATGAAACAAATTTTCAAGACAAAGGTGGGCGACCTACTTGATGAGTGTTGGCAAGTGGATTATTCCTCAGTTGGTCGAAACACACCTAAACAGTATCCGAAACAGAATTTCGATCTATGCGTGCGTTAGCTGATCCCGAATACCAAAAAGAGGGGTTTGAAAATCAACTATTCACAGACAAGTAACGAAGCGCACATGATAGATCTTCACTGTCCAAGTCCGTTGGGTCAAGAGCAAGTATCCACGCATTCTCCCACTGACGATGTCAACTCAGCTGGTGATGAGGCGTTCGCAAACCAACTACCAAGCCCGGCAAAAAGACCAGCCACCAAGAAGGGCACCCGAGCTACTTATATCCCACAATTTTGCCAAAAAAGGCAAGTACGCAAGTCTACGGCCGACTAACAAGGCGCACTGCCCAAGTCCGCACACCGATGGCGACTGCTATCCTGATACTGATTAGTCGTTCGACTATTCGGGTGTCATGAGTTGAGAAGTCGGAGAGATGGAGGACCACCGAGGATAGGTAAGCAGGAGCACTGACACACGCAAACGGGGCTGTAAGTATAAACATCTCGGGCAAAGAAAGTCTGTGTGACAAAGTCAGCAACGAGGGTAAGAGGGCAGTGACAAATTCGACCGAAACCACTGAAAATCGGCAGACGGAATGCAAATTGAGTGGAGGAACTAGTGGTCTGTCAAATCAGAATCAATAACAGTGTTACTGGATTTCAGGGTTCTCCCACGTCGGTTGTGAAAAATCAGACCCCGAAAGGTCGTTTGTTAAGCAAACATTTGTCTCCAAGACGGCTCACTCCTAATATATATATATATATATATATGTATATATGCATGTACGTCATATGTGACAGGATACTCCAAATGGTCGTTTCATCCTGGTTGTTGGTTTGGATACCAAGCTTGGCAGGCGGACTGCAAACATTTTTGCCATCAACTGTAGTGAATTTTTCAGTGGTGACGTCTCTTTGAGTGGTGACGAAATGTTCGCAGTCCCGGTGACAAGGTTGTGAACAAACCGTCATCCAGACAGCGTTCTCGACTTAACCGCATTTCGCAATGATGAGTAAGTTTGATACTAATTATCTGAGGTTAATTCGCAAGACCAAGACAGTAGCGCAACTGTTTTCGGTACGTGAGAAAAATCACACCGACTTGTTCCGTATGCACTGTCTCAATGATTTTTCCCAAGTAGATGTCCTAAATCTGGCGGCACATATGGCCGACGGGGTGGAGGTGAGATGATGCTGAACACAGATTTACCTGGTTCCTGCGGTGTGCACTTTTCTCCACAGTCTGCCGGAATTCAGGTGGATACTGAAGGCAGCGTCCGGTGTACGATATATCCTTAAGTGAAATTTTTCGTTTTAAAATACATGCAAACAGAAACTAGCTGATGCAACCCACAATTTACTGTGTATTGCCAGCAGTCGTGTTTCATGGAGACTGGTGATAACTGATTGTGTGAATGTGATGTACTACTTGTTTTCGTCATATCTTCGTCACACACTAGCAATAGTAGTTAAACAACGGACCAGTGATTGTCTTCATCTGGCGGTCTACAGCAGCTGGGCGAGATTACTCAGATTTAGAGCGCGAATTGACTGACCGGAAGGTTCCTGGTTCTAACCTGACCTCTGCATCTCGACTTTCCCTGTCTGGCAATATCCTAGCCTTCGTGATTCCTTAGGGTGGCATGGCTAGGTGCTGAACGACTATTTATTATTGATACCTACAGCAGAAGTACTAGGCCAAAAAATGGATTTTTGTTGAGAGTGAAATGTTCTGAAATCTCAATCGAGATTCCATGATGTGACTTCCATGCGAGAAGGATGAGTGGATGAGCGTGAATTAACTGCATTGCTCGTCAGCTACTCGTGGAAAGACTATTTAGTTTTTGGCTACTAGACGGGACGAGACTAGGTTGTTAGATGCGCATTGTTGATGATTTCTAGTACGGATGAAGTGGTTCAAGGCTGCGTATCTACTTTTTGTGACACACTACTATCATAAGCAGGGGAAATTCTCAGTTAAAAGCGGATTTTTCCCATCACTTTATCCAGTCATTGTAATGTAGGATCCTATACGGCAGCGAACGATTAACTTTTTCCTGAGATCATCAGCCATTGAAAGTCAAGGTAGACACGTGAACTTCCATTTACTTATGGCAATCACATACGAACCAAAGCCACACCAAGGGTGACTTCATTCATCTTTGAAAAGCATGTCGTGTACATCAAGCGCCCACCACTAACGTCGGCCACAGCCCACAAGAAACACCGACTGCTTTGCAAACTGAAAAATTAAAACAAATTCTTATATGTCCCTAGACGATCCCGTTCAGGACAAGACCCTCTTACCATCAGAATTAACACCCTCTCAGATAAACTGATGTAGAAGAAGTGCAATTATTCCTCCAACATCTGATATTCACTCAAGACAGACACAAGTACAGGCTCTCTGGGTTCACCGAGGGTCAGATTTTGGACTGGTGTATGTCAGTACGGCCGCCGCCTATCCGCAGCGATCATTCCTTCATTTGATGCTTGGTTTTCGAAAGCTTGACCTTTGTATTCGACCACGTGACCTGACGGCAGATTAATTAGCTACCCGGATCGCTCCCACCGCGAGAGAAGTATTGGTACCACAATTCGCGTTTGGACATTTTACAAACCTTCCGACTCCACCTGAAAGGATAGGATAGGTTGATTTGACAAGCCAAACAACAGCTGACCAAAATACCGATTGTTTTCTGTTATTTCTCCTTATGTAGATATGCTTCTAAAAATGAAAAATGTGGCACTTAACGGTATTTGAATCACTCAGCTGGCTTGGCCAAATAGGAACATTCGACGCCGGTGACCGAGAGATTTCTGATTCCATATTCCCTGGAGTTTCGTGAGATGCGCACTGCCTAATGTTCCCAATAAGGATGAAAGAGCCCCACGGTTTGTCAGTATAGATTGGTTACATTCACATAAAGTGTTCCCCATTAGTAAGCACTTTACACCTTACATCAATCCTCTGTGAGGCAGTTATCTGTCATGGTAATTCTGAGCAATACCAAAACAGCCTTTTTAATAAACCTAGATCATGTGTAGACAGACTGCTGCAATAATGAAGTTCATCTTATCAGAAACTACAGATTCTTTTCGCACGGTTACTAAATCCAACTAGGGTTCTGTACGCTGGTACACCTGATAATTCCTATGTTTTGCACACTGAATGGCAAGACGCAGAGTGACAGGAGGCACTGTGTCTTGAGTTTGCCTCGTCTTTAGCATCCTGTGCCCTACTGACGGTTCGAATCGAACACATAGATTTTGCAGGCTGTGGAAGGTCCTCATCTAAGTTACATTGAGTTTGCATATTCCTCACTTGTCGAAGGGGGACGTTAGAGAAAAGATATGCGCAGAGAAGATGTTCTGATAATTTTGCGCCTAGAAAAATACACGGTCAACAGAAGCAAACCAAATAAGTTGAAGCGGATATTTATTTCTAATAGAAACTCAGTCACGGATTACTTCTCTTGAGATTCATTGACTGTTGCCCTGTGGAGAACACCGGCGCCAATAACGGTTTCCAATATGCAATCCTCTAAAAGCACTCAATTGGTCACAGTGAGAAAGATTCAGCTGCCGCGACCTAGCTCTTTGTAATTCGACTGCGCTTCAAAGTATTCGGAAAAATTCCAAATATGTGGATTTCTAATCACCAGGTTTGCCGCAACCACCGACGATTATTCGGATAAAAATATGCTGACTATTTGTCAGTAGTTTTATTTATCGTCCTGTTCGTGAACCAAGAACCAGGCTCATAAACGTATTCCCGGCTATAAATATCCATCCCAGATAAATGCTTTTTACAAAGTGATCTTTATGACAAAGGCGGCTATGATGGTAATGTGTCTATAAAGTTAATAGTGACTAGATAAACAGCGGAACAAACGTGCTAATAAAGTAGCACGACGATCAAGTAGTTCCTTTCTTGTCTGGTAGATTGGTTACCTCAATGCAAATGTCAGATGTGTAGTACTAAAAATAGGCATACCTAAATGTTTGTATGCATTCCAATTATTACCAGACAGGAGCAAGTTAGAATCAAGCTCCCACACTGGAAATGACTGTTCCTTTTTGTTCAAAGCATTCTAAATGCCTCACAGAATGCTGTTCTAAATGTTTAAACTTTAGGCTAAGAGATTTTCCACACGAGGAGAAAACAATCGAAGTTAATTTATGACTGTTTCTTGAACTCCGGAATTTTTTCGTGTGTGGTATTTCTGTCTCCTTTTGATTCTTGGTGGAAAAACAACGCCGTTGTGAGGGTCAGAAAACTGGGTTGAAACACTCAACATGGAATGAAAAGCTCGCCTGGCACGACGTCTTTTTTCGAAGCAACTTCGTTCAGATTACGTGTGTTAAAGAACGGAAAATGTAAACTGCCACAATACCCATCCATTCCACCTCCCAGAAGCAACGTCCTCCCTATCTGCGTTCTAGGAACTGTAGTGTTTTCGACGTGGGACTATCTACCCAGCAGTTTAACCGACAGTGATCAAGGAGTCCTTCCTCGCTAGTGTTTATATTCACGGGAAAAAATATGTTTCTGCTTTTATCTGACCGACAATTCAGTAAGTTGTTTTGCTTCAGTTATCTTTACTTCACGCAAAACACTCATCAACCTTTATGCACTTAACTTCGGTAAATATCCACGTGTCTGAGAACCAATTAATTGTTTTGAAAACCAAAAGGATGAACCGTCTTCAAAGTCGAACTTTACAGTGATCAAGCTTCTACTCACAACCTATTAAGCTCAAAATCCGGTGGCGCTGAAAAAATCCACCATCATGTGCACAATTCTCAACGACATCCTCTATTATCGACAGCCACCTGGTGTAGCACGGAGTTAGTTCTATGCGGGCATCGCTCTGTTGATTTCATTCTGTCGGCAATTACTTTGTCGAAGACCAGGTGCGGCCGACTGACAAAAACATAAACTTGATTCCTTACCTTCTCTGTGAGTCATCGAGTGTGCAGGTGGGAAAGGTCAATCAGCACCTACACAACACGTGTTCATCTGCCCTGTGGGGATGGATGACAGCTACATGTTGCTACCCTGCCGTGGTATTAACCACAAGATGCCGCACTGTTAGCCATGGTTCTTGGTGGCAGAGAATACGTACATTTGGTGGGAACAAAGATATCAGGTTTGTATGTGCCTTGACGTAGACAAGTGGTGACCTTAAACGCTTGAGGTCGGAACATCCAGAAGGGCTAGTGATGCGCGCAAACAAATAACCTGATGAGCCCCAAGAAGGGCGAAACCGGTCGTGGGCTGTCGAAGAATTTTCAGCAACCTTATGAGTAGTGCATTAGGTAAGTAACACTGTCCTCATACGATTTCTCCAACGTTTCATACATCGAACGGGAAATCCAGTCCTGCCAGTTTAGACATAAACACCTGCGCAGATATGGCACCGTTCTGGAAATGATCTATCCGTCAGGTTTGTCATGGAAGTACTAGTCCTCCGTGTACCCTTCATGACGAATTTCGGAATCTGCCATGTATGGTGTGTGTGTGTGAATAGGCTTCGTTAGTGCTATAAGTAAATAGGGCTGTCAGTGCTGCCTAAAGTATCTCATGGAAATTGGTTCCTAGTTAGGGAGTACTAAAGGTTCAAAATAAAGAGGATCACTAGCTAGTTAACAAACGCAAACGAATTTTTAACGAAACCGGTGAGATTATAGGAGCAACCACAGTCACGCGCGCAGACGGCAGGTGCATGATTTTCAAGGTCACTGATCTGGTACGTTCGCTTCAGTGGATGATGAAATCGCAAATGTGCCCATTGGTTGCAGAGTGTTTAGTGACCCATTTTTCAACAATGGCGATAGATTGCTGTCGGATGGAACCACGATGGTCAAGCCTGGTTATTTCGTTTGTTAGGCTGCGACGTATGGATGTAATAGGGATAATATACCGAAAGTATCTTGGGCAATAAGTTTGTGCGATGAAGTTTCCAATCGTGGTTCGTGATTGCGCGACTAAGCCAGGATGGTATGGCCGATTTGTTTCTGTTTTTGCCAAAATACCAATATACCTAAAAGTGCTATAGGTAGTGTAAGTACGGTTTTATCGTGCTTGCCTGTCGGGGCAAGTTTTGGTATAACATTAAAAATCGAATTGCCCCACTGAAATTAGAAGTACTGAAAGAAATCGAACCAGTTTTGTGACGATTTGCTAACACAATGGCACTAAAAGCGGCAGTGTTCAACGACCTATGTTTGAACTTTTAGATTGAGTTCTTGTTTCGGAAGCTGTCCTGAAATTTTCCCGAATTCCTGGAATTTTCGCCTATTGCGTTCCTAATCTTGTGGGAAGAGTTTCCTGTTCAGTCGCCTTTCTTACCCACAAAAACGGCAAAACCGGCAATTCGTAATTAGCTATGGAGACATCAGACCCCTGAATAGTTGTCCTAATAATTTCCCTCTGGGTTTTTATTGGCTGCTATCCACCCAGAAAACCCTAAGAAGTGAGTAACTATTTTGGTGTATCTTACTCCTCTAAGGCATACCAGTATACTGAAACAGGCTGTCGGATATTTTCAGGAACACGGACCGCACACTTCCCGAAAGAGGACGATTTCGCACGCCCTCAGAATTGAAATAACACTCTTAGGTTTTGTAAGATATATCCTAATTGCTTCTTCATGGTTTGATGAATTCGCTTACAAGTTGTAGCTATTGGAGGTGTAGTAAGTTTTCGGGACAGTAAACGAGGTTTGAGAACCACTGATTTGTTAATTGGTAAACACAAATTTTCTTACCAGTCTAAAGGACGTGGTGCACAGCTTAAAGAGAGTAAAAACTGTGTGCAGGACTCAAACGTAATCAAGAAAACATGAGCGGCTTTCAGCGGAAAGAGACAACCCATCATTAGTAAGTTCCTTACATCCGTTCATGGCTTTATGTTCTGCAATCGAGTGAATCAGAGGCTACTGGTTCTCCGATCGACTTCTAAGCTAGAAGTACATCTGCCTATCGCTGAGTAGTTGAATCCATCCTTTTTTGTTTCACGGTATGAGGTGGCTGTTTCTGTCCTTATGTACAGCCGCCCCCTTGTCATTCATCTTTCTAGGTCGCTACAGTCGAATCTGACCCAGTCGGAGCCGACGATTGTATGCCCCGTGTACATGTGCTTTGTAACCGCATCGCATGATTGACGCTGGCCAATGGAAAATGGACAGATATCTTTAACGGCAATACCTTGGTCGTTCTCGCGTGTAAACTTTAGGTGGGACTGGCCTTTGAATCACGTTGGGTGCTTCCACTTGTTTACTAAGCTCCTCAATAGCTTCCTGTCATACTGTGTCCAATTGTCTGGCTCTTATTTCTGTTGACAAAAAATGTGTGGTATAATCTGTTGGCAGTCAAATACCACTATTTGTTACTGGTTTATTGCTGTCATTGATGATGATGAGGCCATGGCAAGATTGTCCATAAGTTATGATTACGGTTTGGTGAACTTCCATCGATCCAATGGCCCATCAGTTAAGGTTGCCTATGATCTACAAAGACATGGTCATGTCAAATGTGACCGCAATGCCTGTACCCTGTCCTTCACTCTAGGAACTTGTTAGTGGTGCTACTGTGCCCGCTGGTTTAGGACACAGAAGTGGTTAAATTTCCCGCTTTCCAATTTGCACTCCCTCATCGATGCACTTAGCAGTACGCGTACAATAACAACAAAGGACTAAATTTGCTTTGGCGCACATACTGTTTTCCTGAGCGTGGAATGTTTACATCATAGAAATGATGGGACGAATAATGGGAATATTGGTTAGCAGAAGGGGATGTGTGGAAAAGACCACGGCAAACGAGGATAAAATTTATTGTTGTTGTTCTTACTGGATTTTGTTTTGTTTGGCTGGCGGAAAGCCCGTAACAAATAACGGAATATTCGGTCAGCTTATAAGAGGAAAAGTACATGGGTTGCTGGACTCCATCTGTCAAAAAACTTCTATCTAAGATAGGCAAATAGTGGGACTAATTCTCTTGAGGGTCCGTGACACATTCGGAAGCAATTCAATAGGATACACCCAAATGGACTGTTGCTTGGACCCAATTAATCGAAACATATATTACAAGCTTCTACAAATGCACCGATACGCATACTCATTTGATTTTCATGGGAAACACAAATGAATCTCTTGTTTTTGAACATAGCGTCATGAAAGCTTGCGGATTGAGCTCAGAGAAGGGCAAAACCGGTCGTGTGATGTCGAAAAGTTTTCAGCAACCTTGTGAGTAGTTTGCTTTACGGATTCTGTTTTCGCACATGATGGAATACTTGACTTATTCTAGTCTGAAACGTACTCAGTTATTCTACTTGAGGAATGGTTACGCCTTGGGAAATTTCATTCTCTTTTTGGTAGGAAGCAGGGTGACATACTGGGCGACGACTTCGCAAAGCTTTCATGCCTCCAAAATCGTGTAGGAACTGCTTAAAGCGAACTCAGTGCACCACAATTCAAGCGCATGTCAAAGGCGCCTTCAGGCTTACTGTTGAACGTTTAAGGTAAACAGAGTGAACCTAATCACTGAAAAACTGGGGTAGCTTTTGACATGTTTGTTTCTCACTTTTTGTCACAGTGATGGATGGGTAGTCCCATGATTTTTCCAAGCGCCGACCAAATTACGAATCAATCGTTAGTAGCCACAACAAGCTTAAACGTAACACTCTTTTTGTATAGCGATTTACTAGTGAAATCCGTGGACTAATTGTTCAATGCGTTGGATTGTGCGGAAAATAGGAAGTTTCATTTGTGGTGTGCATTACACCAAGATTGTTTTTGGCTTGTCACAGCTGAAAATTCGACCAAATTCCTTCTTGTAGCCTGTTCCTCCCCACAACTTTCCTTGTCGTTCGGGTCCAAGTTCTATCAATTAACGATGGATCAGTTTCTGACCTATCACTGTGAATAGATTTCCCACTAAGAGAACTAGTTAATGAAGCACGACCTTGAGAGCAGGAACAGTGACCCTATTGGGAAAAGTACATATCAACAAAACTGCTTACCACTGTCCTGGAATTTGTACAAACCAACTAAGAAATCGATAATTCTTGTAAGTATTATTCCTTTGAAACTAGTTGGTGTTTTGTTGCCTGTCATGCACCTAATTTCTTGTTCAGAATTAATACTGATAAATAATATGTAAAGAACTACTTTCAAAAGGAAGTCGGCTCTCAGTAAGATTGGTAGACGTAAATAAGTTAATTTATTCATGAAAAAATCACCACTTGCATCTGACACGATTCATATCAAGTATTTATTGCTGGTCCCCTAAAGATGAAAAAGTGAATTTTTAGCAGCTTTGTACCAAAAATCGATTACACGATTTTTCTTGAACATGTTCAGTTAAATGAACACAGCACCTTACACAATTTACCATTGTTTCCCAGGAAATAACCTTTCAATGAAGCTCGCTGAAGAGTACTTTCTGTCAAAGAACAAATGTCATGCCCAGTCACACTCTGTAACCTTTGGCCCAATACTAGTTGAATTTGTTTTTGAAAATAAGTGATGCGGTCCAAATTTTTCGCAAACCCGTCCTGGCGTTTGCCGCTTATACCAGTTTGAAATACTTTCACGAAATTGGCACTTTGCTCCAATGACGTTCTCTAGGAAACAGGAGCCTCTCTATCGCTGAGGGGAATGAGTAGTCGTCATAGTTTAATCTCTGACAGACTGGCGTCAGAATCAAAAATATCACTCAAATGAAATATTTTGAAGCTTTAGTCCAAAAAGCAATACCCCACAGCAAGCAGTCAAACAAGCAATCATGAGGATAGTTTATTATCAGAGGAAATTTCACACTCCATATTTTGCATACGACTGAATTTTCACCCCATAGCGATAAAGATTTAAAAGTGTCTTGCTAAAAAGTTACAGGTTTTTTATCTGCTTGTTCCTTCTGTAAGGAAATGTACAAGCCAATTTATTATGGAGTGCACGTAGGGTTAGATAAATGATGGTTGCTTTGGTTTTCAGTCATTTTTTTTGGGTCTTTTTTCCAGCACGTCAGCAAAGAGGCGATTATGCAGTGGAAAGTTCTTTTCTGTTGATTTTCTACAGGGGTCTAGCTTAAAATGTCCCGAGACTGTTGTCGGCAAGTAGTTTTCTTCACATGTTACTTCTGGAAGGCCAAACCCTAGTGTCGGAGGACCCTCCGTTAGGTGTTAACAACCCTAGGCCAAAGGCTGTGATCCGCTGAAAGTAAGCCATCTTAACTTGCTACCTACCAAGTTCAAATCATCATTAACAGTGTACGACCTATACTTGCAATAAACCGTCTTTCTCAACATGTCGTCTACCGGCTTGTATCGATCTACCGGCAAAATATGCAGTCTATCTTTTATTGCCGGTCTGAAACGAATTTAAATGCTTTGTCTATCATGTTGCAACTGCGCAACTGGAGACATCCTTCCAGTCACATGTGCTTCGTACAGTGCACGAAATGCTATTAGAAACACTGTGTTTTCTTGCATACGGTGAACTTCTAAATTATTCTATTTGGACTTAATAATATGGCACCTTGGAAAGAAATGAAGTCTTATTTTTTGCAAAAATTGCCCATTCCACTCGGTTTAAAAAGTTTTCGCTAAATAAATGCTCATTACTGGTTTAATGTTCCACTCCAGTCAGTGTGGGTAATTTTCAGTTGCAGAGAGCTAAATTTCATTTCTTCAGATATGAATCTGCGCAGATTACTGATGTGAGAAAAGTAGTACTTAGCAGTCAGTGGAGTGGCAGTCAAGTGATGACAATTAACCAATGAGTCAACCTACCTGTCGTGTGAAAGGTATGATATAAGGAAACCAAAAACATGATCGAATCTTTTAGTCACACCCGAAGAAGTAAAGGGAAGAAAATTGCGCCCTGAAACTTGAAATTCGCCGTCGTCAACAGAGCATCTTACCTAGATATAAACAGTTAAAATTTGATCAATTCTGCAACAGCAGGGTGTATCTAAACCAACGGGACGGAGCGGGCATCCAATTTAAGTGCGCCAATGTGGGGTTTGGACCTGGACCTGGATGTCATGATTTGATCTAGAGATGATGTAATCATGCGGTTTATTGGATAACGATGAAAAGGCAGAAATTCTCCATCTGAATGATCGTGAACCCTTCCTAAGAATCTTATGATTATCAAGCATGGCAGCTTCGTGAATTTTCATGGCAAGCTTGCAGTAATCCAAGATTTTATGTACTGGAGCTTCTCATCCTGCAAAACAGCAAAACCGATCAGGACGTAAACGAACCAATACCGCTCCGTTTTGTAGATCCATCATTTGTTTGAAGAATGATAGACTGAATTGTGGCCAACCCTCGTTTGAATGTGGTTCAACCGTGACAAACATTTCTCCACTTTCATGATAAGAACACAGTGAGCGTATTGGAAAGGCGACAAAGTTAGGAAATTTGTGAAATAACTTAGCTTCAATCACTGCACGTGTTTATAATTTTGGGCACTGCTCAGAGCACATTGAGTGGCTCGACATAACAAGGAACCGGAGAGACAACAGATATGAAGAGAACACAATCAACTTCTTCTTTGTTTCCATAAGGGCGATCGAAGATAGCCATTGAATGGACTTGTTCTGGCTGGATCAACTCCCAGAGAAGACCTTTAAAGGATATTTATTCGGGGGCTTCCGTCTGAAAGCTTAGCACTTCGTGGAAGGAACTAGCTTTGACCGGTTCCTCCAGATGGTTTTCCTAGTGGGAACGATTACAATATCAGGTAAGTTCATTCCGTAAAATCGATGGCGAACTTTGCCAGCATAACCGAGGCTACCTGAGAAACACCCATATTCAGTCTGAAACGAAGGTAAATGGTCATAGTGAACTGGTGCAGGCAAACGAATGCACGTCTACCATACGAAGGGAGGCAACGACCATTATGTATACATTCCTCTGCCTGTCATCAATTTACCTGGTACACAGGTTTACAGTGTTGGAAAACCTTCTTCTCGTCTGTCTTACTCGAAGAACACACTCGTCAAATTAGGTTTGCTCGTAAAATTGAAAATATCGCAAACGATAGTATTCCATTCGGTACACCTGCCACCTTTGCTGGAACCTGTTCGCTGAAACGACTAATTTCACGGAATAAAAAGGAGTCTCTACAGCGGTGGATGATTTTGTCCAAAAAACCAGTCTGCAAGAATCCGCCCTGACAGCATTATCCGTGAAAACCTCCTTCTTCCTACCTGACTGTGAACACAGCATAGGAACTCTCATTCGGTAGGACACCAGATTGTTTGCTACACGAACGTACTCACATACACTCACCCAACCTCGCACTGATGATGTCACCTCGACTGGTGATGAAATGTTTGCAATCCAACTGCCAAGCTCGGCGAACAGTCCAACAATCAGTCAGCGCACCCGAGCTACCTATGTTCCACAACATTGCCACTTTGATCTACATTTAATTTTCCTGACGTTGACATGTCAAGATTCAACAGCACGGTTCCTGTTTAGAAATCACAAAGGAGCATGTGAATCACTTTAGACCACTATTGATTCAGATTTATTTCAGCTGCCCAAATTCCACTCAAAAACTAAACTCTGTCTATGGTTTCAGGTTTATTCTGCATAGCTCCAATCTTATGGAACAAAACCACTATCAATTCTTGTCCATAGTCGTGCATCCATCAGATTCAGAACTCTCTACTTCCTCTCGTGGTACCTTCCTACCCGTGATGCTTGCCTATAACGACCTCATCCAGGTAGTATATCTTTTTTACCCGAGAAATCCACCAAAACGAAACAAAAAACAACTACTATCAGTTGCCTGTTGGATGCGTAATTTCCTATCTGACCAGGGTAGTCAAAACCGATGCGGTAGTTTTTGCGGCTGCTGCATTTATAGCTGTCTAGGAAATAGCGGATCTGTTTGTTTCATGTGCATTTTATCGACCCATGGTGTAATTTATTCTGCTATTGTACGCATAGAGAAAGCAATGAAAAACTGTCATTTACTTGGTCGGCTGTGTACACAAAATGAAGTAAGTAAGCTCCACTGTGATACTCTAACTTGCAGAAACGGATGAAGCACTAGTCGGACCAACCCGAAATTACCTCCCGGTCAGTTTCGAAATACTACTACGTGTGCACCTAGTCAGAAAGGATTTATTTGAACTGCTAATTATATCAAGACACAATGAACTACTGAGGAGAATATTGGTAGGGAATTTCCGAAAGAATGATAGTTCACGACGGATACCATCAACCGACGCGTTGAACTAGACCCAATTAA
Organism: Clonorchis sinensis; assembly: GCA_003604175.2. NCBI lineage: Eukaryota > Metazoa > Platyhelminthes > Trematoda > Opisthorchiida > Opisthorchiidae > Clonorchis > Clonorchis sinensis. Next base: position 14,005,816 of record CM030374.1, read on the forward strand.
TGTACCACTAGGCGGAAAGGATCAACATCTGAACCGAAAAATTCAAAAAATGCAGACCATTAGATCAACAAACAACAAAGATTGTTGTAGAGGTTGGTGTGTAAGATATTTGCGCTCAGGTGTGAAGGGCTAGATAGTGGTTTTCAACGTCACGAGCGACTGATAGTTCTACGTTAAAAGGACATGTTATAAGGAGGCACATTTAGTAGTGCTAAACATATACCTCCCAGTCGACTGCTTCGCGCAAACAACTGCATATAAACGCCAATAAAGTATCCAGTTCCACGGTTTAGCATTCAATTTATCGCTTCAACTGACCTGAGGAAACTGGTCTGTGGAAGTTTTTATTCATTCATCCATTAAATAACATCGGGGCTTCTCAGCATAAATCTGGTGTAGAAATTTGGCGCTGTGAAGCATAGTTCATTTGAGTTTCACTAAATCAAATGATGAAGTATGCCACCTCCTGAACCGTATAGTATGACAGTTCTATTATCATCCGTACCCTCCTCCGTATCCAATGTGAATAACTGAATTCGTTATAAAGACATCCTCGTCAATCAATAGTATTCTTATACAAAAGCGACTAGATACTACAAATAGTTTGTCACCTTCGAACTATCAATAAATAGGTGAATGCTTTTCGCTTGGTCGTGACACTTTCTGGCCTTTGGTGTTGTTTGCACACCGGCGACTGTTCGCAAGAAAAGTTGTGTTTCGCTAAAAAATTGAAAATCAGTTACACATTTGGTTGGTTGGAAGATACGCCGTGCCTATTAAACAGCGCTAAGTAAGTAATTCAATCGATGACAGTCGAGTTGTTTCTTTATTTATCGGTTCATCCGGTAGTCATTGGAAACTTGTTGCCAAATTTTAACTCACATTACTAGTTGTCATCATAGCAACATCCGTCTGAGGGCACTGTTTCATTTAGCCGTCCGTTTGTCTTCGTGTGACCAGCTTAACAGTTTATCTGTTTCACAAAAGTTCACATATTGCGCTGGTTTCGTTCGAAAGAACTGAATATTGTGATAAATACACTCATTTGCAAGTCAGTTTGGTTTTCATGAGAGAATCAACTGAATCCCTCGACTGTGATATTCTCCAACTGAATGTACTGTACAAAGCCTGCCTCATGTTTCATTTGGCACGATATTCGAGGTACTGTGGTTTATTCCTTGTATCCACGGTTTTCACTTCAATGGTTTGAAAAACTGGGGGGAAAAGTGAACTTATTCTGCTAATCCGTCTCATCTATCGACAGACTTTTCAACCGGTTCATTCAAACAACTTCTTGGACAGCGTTATTCGATCACTCTAAATTTCTTCTTGACTTAGTCCACGCGCACACAATATCTTGGATGTGACATGAGGCTATCCTAACACTCGTTTTACCATTCGATACTGACAGTTCTTGAGGTCGGCACAAGTAACCAACCCTAGCCTTTCCTGAACGCTGATAACGTCAGATCAGCATCAGCCCACTCATACAAAGTATGATGTGTTTGCGCATTTAGCAATGCTGACAGTCGATTTGATGCAACCACCTACTTATCTTGTCAATTTGCATTACGCTGATGAACAATCAGTTGCCCGATGTTCAGTGAATCATCGTTTTGTACAATAAGGTAAGATAAACTTCATGACGTCCCATGTGCCTTTCTCCTGGTATCCATAGCCCATCAGGTGTTGCATACGGTCGCATCAAATTTAAGAAATGGTTTCGTGTGCCGCATCCGGGACGCGGCTGATTTTGACAATGGGATACCCTGGCACCTAAACAAATATCCGCCGCCATGTACACACCCTCTCCTCCCAAACATTTATAGTCCTCACAAGCACCAGTTGAATGTCTAACAAATAGTTGTTGATCGTCAATTTCCGCACCTTACCTTGTCACAGACCCTTCATTTAGGTTGAAGAATATGGGCCTCCTCGTTTGTTGATATATAGCTCTAAACGGGTACTAAAACTCCTCGCAGCTACTTCAGTTGCAAAGGAAATCAGAAATTCAGATGCATTCAACGTGCGTTGGTGGAGCAGGGGTAACACGCTTGCCTCGCATATCAGATGTCCGGGGTTCAAATCCCGGCACGGCCACTGGATATGCACTGTTGGTGTGCTCGAATAAGAGCGAAAATTGAGTCCAGTGCTTCCCTTTGGTGTGGACTCACCAGAATAATTACGCCCGAACAGGAGGACGACTGTTCAAACGAAGGCGATTTGAATATGAACGAAATCAAATATCTTAATACTATCCAGTAGCCCAAAACAACAGACATATAGTGAACTACAGTGTTAGCGGATTCCTTAAACGAAACATATTGTAAATATTTTCAAAAGACCAACGCAAATTTTCGACCCTCACCTCCTCCATCTTGATCCTGAAACCGATTTAACCAAAAGACTAGACACTGTTAAAAGTCCGTTGTCCTTGGTAAGCAATCTGCCTAGAGTTTTCAGGCGATCACATTTTAGAGATGGTAGGCTGTTGGGAAGGGACTGCATTTTTTGTCGAAGCTCCTGGCGATTTGCACAGACTGTATAATGACGTGGTTGGAGGCCGTAGAAAACATTTTCACCTCTGCTGGCCTGAGCACCTTGCAGACCTGCGCCTGCAGCAAACCGGGAGCTGGACGCCCGAATCTTGGAAAAACTGCTGGATGCGGATTATTTATCCGTTTTATAAGTCAGCTACGCTCTCGAAATCTTGAATTTGAGAGGACCTAGTCATTGACTAACTGACCAACCCTGTCAGACTACTTTCGGGACACCACCTTTTTTTGCCTGTTTTTCAATGGGGGGGAGCCGTGAGTTGAAGAGTAATTGGCCTGGTTAAACAAATCGGTGGTGGTTTACCGAGAAAAAGGACTGGAATTCAACCTTGGGTACCTTGGTGGTGGAATTAAAACTTGGAACCCACGAATGTCTCATGACCTTTTGGGATTAAACTTCATTCTTGTTACCCAAAAACAGCTGTACTCAAGTGGACGGAATTTCTCATATATGAAATTCATTCAAACAACTGGTAGAAACTACAGTAGTTGGTCGGAAGCTGGAAAAAGCCATAACCTGACGGCATTTGGACATCTATGACTCACCAACTGCCCTCCTCCCAATCAATGGTCCTAGCCACGTAGCTTGCAAAAAGGGATTGCAAAATGCATATCTTATGCGTGTGAATGGACCGACAGTCCCGGACACATATCCTGTTGGTTTACTTTAAAGCCACACGTGCCTCGTATGGATCCTCCCATCATTGTATTTCGGAAAAGGCGAACAATACAGCGTTTTCCCGAAAACGTTCCTCTAAAAGCTAGACGCACAGAAGTTCTGCTGCATGCTATCTGCTATTTTAACTGACCTTCACTAGTAGGTTATCTGCAAACAGCCATCACAAATCCAAATCAGGCTAAACTGTTCCAGAGTTCTTTTCTCAGAAGAGTGAGCACACTGGAAACTTTGTAACATATCACGCTGTCTAGGTGATCTCTTCCAGCATCCGTTAATTCCTGTCACGTACTTCTGTTGGCAGCACTTTCGGGCATGCACTACCCTGGAATTTCATTTGTCTTCCATCAGGTACATTCCATCTGCCTACGCCCTGTAGCCTACGCCGTGTACAACTGCACCTGCATTTTCACGCAGCACCTGGTTTTGCACCGAGTTGTGCGCCCACTACATGGGCCACCTTGACGCAGATGTTTAGCCGCGTCTAAAACGCAGATGGTTCAAGTGACTCAAATACTGGTGTACGTCTGAGCAGGGACATCAGGTGATCAATATAATGATGGCATTTATGGCAGTCTCTATAATGACTGCGATCCACCACCAGTTTATTCTAGAGAAACCCGGGTAGATTACTCACTAGACATCGATAGTATGTAGTAAAATAATAAACCGCTATTTTTTATGCATTCTGATCATCCACCTTACTCAACTGAAGCTTCCAAGTGTCTCTATATCGAAGAAGCTGTAAAATACTTTTTTGGTCCGGAATTCTATTTTCAGCTTGCAAATGTTTAAAAAAATACCTTAATCCAGTCACTCAGCAGGTATGAATACATGAAGTCGATTAGTTGATCCTGAAGAGTAGACTACCGGAAAGCTTACTGACCAATTTCTACCACACAGTATAAATCTAAACATTCCTGAAGCTAAGAGCGCAAGAATTACTTTTTAAAAGTTTCACCTTCGGGCAGTAAACACCTCATAAGTTCGGTTATATCGGTTGGAAATGGAATTCTTGTAACGTAACACACATCGAAAATTCAGCTTTTTGGTACTACTTACCACTATCTGTTAAGACATGCCTTGAGAATCGAGTGGATACGCTTATTCTGATTTCAGATACGAAATAAATCGACTGTTTTTATCTAATTGAGTCGCCCGGTGTGTGTGTCAAATTCGAGTTGCAGTCGGAGACCATTTCTAACGAAATGAAACCACTTTCTTCTGTATCTTTTATCCTTGTTCCGAAGGATGCGCCTGGAATGATTGTGTTGAATCAGCAGGAGAAGCTCGAAACTGACGAATGTTTACCTCAGCCCAATGTGCCACCGATTTTGTTGATGACGTTCTGACGCGCGAACTGGTGATAAAGGGCTTTCCTTTCTTCAGTTCACCAAAGTTGTTGTTGGACAGGGGTTTCCTTGGGTCATGGTCAGTGGCTTGCGTTTGCTCGCCACTTTGGGCTCTCTACGTACCTACGAAACCTTTATGCGTGGCACATGGGCATCTCGTCTGACTGAAAAACTATCAATGGCATGCCTTCTTTTGAGATGTTTTTCTTCAAGTCAATCCCTTGCACTTTCTGTTTCTCGTCTTCAAGAAGACAGTAAATGAGGAGAACTTTAAGCGTCCAACGATAGCTAGGCCCACAAAAAACACTTACAGTTTGGGGAGAAAGAACTATGTCGTATGAAATTCTTGAGGAGGACTATTCCATTTCCAGTCGTTTAATCTTACTATCCAAATAATACACACAGTTCTCATATGATTAGACAATAACCTGGGACACTAATCTCATTCACTTAGAACGACGTTTGTCATTCGAACTTCGGTCTTTCATGAGATATAGCAGACCGACTCAGATTGGAGTAGTTTTACGGAACTCTGCTCTAGTACAAACCAATGAAAATGTAAAAAGCCTGGACGGGAACTATTCAGTTATACCATGATGGAAGCGCAAAATTCCACATGTTAAGTAGGAACACAGAAACTCCATTTCTGAAGACGCTCACTGCTGGTGATCTTCCAGGTCGGTACATAAGTTTTTCAGGATTTTTCAAAATAAAAAAAACACACGAACCACTATCACGGTTTCTAGAATGCGGCGAAACACCAGGTCCTTCCAGTTGCATTGACACCATCTCTCGTGGTGCCATAAGTTCGGATACAAATTCAATGGAGGGAATGAAAAATTCCGTACTTTCATCATGCCTTTAACCGCATTATTGCGGTCTGTAGTAGTAGCATCTGATTTGTGCTGCAACTGTTTGCCAGCTACCATGTGTTTGTACGATAATCACTTGATGTAATCGTTGTACATTTTCTGTCCAAAAATACGGAAACAAGACATCGTATCTTTTGTAGCTCTAAAACGATCGTCCAGAGGTCAGCAAAGTTTCCTCTCCAAGGCAGCATTCTATGCACTCTAGACAACCCGAGGAATGGTCTCACCGGTGCATTGTCATACTCGAGTGACGGAAGATTGAGTTCTTGCCGAGCACTCACCTACATTCCCATGGACGGAGTAAAAGCCGTGGTTCAATGTGCGTCGATGCGTTCACCACATGGTATGTGCGTATGCTCATCCAGGCGCAGTGTGCGAACGATCAGAAAATTGCACCAACTGACCCGGTGCCGTAGAACTACGCGAACTGCCACCTCAAAGGTACGAGTCTCCAGCTAAAGATATCAAACTTATTGTGGTTTGCGTACGGCACTAGTCAGGAGTCGATAGGTAAAACCTACCATATCTATTACACCGGTTTAGGTGAAATTGGAGCAACGGAGGCTCGATCAGACAGGCCCAAATCTTTCCCACTAAAAGAAACATTAACAATGGAAATGTAAAACAAACAAAACACTTACATGGAACCCACAGTTACGACTTATGTTGAAGTGCATCACTCCCTCAATCTTGGTGAATTGAGTTGATTGAAAGTTTGGGAAAAGGCGGTCTTTCCGCAATGAGGTTCAATGCAACTCGGAATGGAAATGAATCAACCAGCGTTTGATTACGACGTCTCATTAAGTTTATTAGTGCACAGTTGATGATAGCCATAATATGATTCAGAAGGTATATATGCACTAATAACAGTCTTTACTATGGTTGACAGTGGTGAGTTGCAACACGTATAAAAATAAATACAATGCGGAATGTGGAGCAAGACAAAAGGGGAACTTATCGGTTGTGAGAGTCCCTTGGTGAAAGTCCGGACGGAGGTGACGTGTTTTCTCCGCAGCATAGTTGCTACACGTGTTCCATAATTGTCCGTGGACTTGTGGAGGCTGGTTGACTTCCTGCTCCCTGCGCGCGCGCGAGTCTGTGTCTTGACTGTGCTCGGCTTTCCTATATGTAGGTGCGTTTGCGTGTACGTGGGTGTCAGCACATGACTTGTTGCTACGCTTACTGGCCGGTAGAGACAGTCAATATCAGATGAGTCACCCTTGTGTGTCGCGATTTGTAAGTGTAGGGTAAAAAGCGAGTCTCGTGATCTAGGGGCGATTGTGAGCTGTGTAGTCAAGTGAGTCACGATTGTGTAGCGTGGTTTGTAAGTGTAAAAAAAAGGACAGATCTCGTGATCTAGTGAGTGGCGGTGAGCTGTACAGTCATGTGTGTTGGTAAAGGGGCCGTTACAAGTTCACAATCCTCAATTTCTATTGACTGTGAGGATGTTTTCGTAGAAGTATTTCCTTATTTCAGTCATAGTGTTCGCACCAGCTTCCATATCCCATTACGCACTTGGATAAAAATAGCATTTTATGTACGGGACAGAACTTTTTCAATCTGGTTTTATTTTTAACACAAAAGCAATTGGAATGTGCTGGCCAGTTCTTTTTCTCACCCTTAACCAACGTTTCTGGGCTTCAGTAAACCACAGGTGCTGATTGAATGTGGTTCTTTTTTGGATCGGAACGACATGATCGTGTGCACTTGAGTGGGACGTGAGCCTCACGTTGGAAATAAACCTCTGGTTATAGATAGTATCTCACCCTCATTATCATCCTTTCGGTTTGCAGTACACAGAGAACTTTTAACGTGTAGGCTTGTCTACTGGTCAAGTTCACTGAGTGCACATGCAAATAGTTTTACCGATGAACAGCCTGGGGTTGGAATTATAGCAGAAACGAAGGCGAAATTATCACAAAGCAATATGTACTGCCTACCCGCTCTCTTGCAGCACGTAATTGTTCATAAGTACGAAAATCGTTTTTTTCTAAATTCTTCTGGTCGTGCAGTTAGGTTGGGAATTAGATGTATGCCGGTTGTTTCCTGTCCGAGAACTGGATAAATTCGTTGGTTGAAGTGCCATCCGGTCAAACAGTTATTATTTTTGTTGACAGTGTATGCTTTTTGCCCCTGTTCAAAGTGTGCTCGATTCCGGTAGAAAGGGCGCGCATGACATCGTGGCAAGTTTGCATGTAGTAAGTGGCGGAGATTCATAGGAATTCCTTTGGAATAAACACCGACCAGGAGCACTGTCCTGCAGCGCTAACAAGCACGAAGTAGTGATGGTCGTTGGTTTGTTCGCTGTGCTAGGCAATTTGATTGCAAACGTTTCATCACCAATCGAGGTGACATCATCAGTGCGTTGGTAGGGAGCGTGGTAGAGCGTAGCGATGGGTTGGTGATTGTGCGTTGAGTAGTGTTGCGTGTGTGTTTGTGGGCCACGACGATTCCTTTTTGGGCCAGAAATCTGGTTGTGAGTTCAGATATATTATGGATGAACTACCCGTCTGGTCGTCTGTTCTCGTTGTTGCTGTTGCTGAGTTGTTTTCTTCCTGTTCAAAAGAGCGGAGACACACTGCAGCACCACAGAATTACGGAAGAAAGAAGAAAACTATCTATTCAGAGTGTTCCAGAACAACGGATATCCAAGGAATTTTATCAAGAGAAGCTTGAAGAAGGAAACATCTCAGCAACAGCAGCAACGAGAACAAGCGACCAGACGGGTGGTTCTTCCTTACATCCAGAATATATCTGAACTCACAACCAGATTGCTGGCCCAAAAAGGAATCGTCGTGGCCCACAAACCGAATGCGACGTTGAGGAAACTGATCTCCAGACCGAAAGGCAACCAAAACAAAAACAGAGGAATAATGTGGCATACCAAATCTACTGCAACAACTGCAACCAATTCTACGTTGGACAAACTGGGAGGAAATTATGCACACGAATAAAGGAACACAACGCTGCCGTCAGGAGACATGACCCTCTATCCTTGATATCCATACACGAAGACCAAATTATTCCTCTTGGTTTTGTCTTGGCTGCCCTTCGGTCTGGAGATCAGTTTCCTCAACGTCGCATTCGGTTTGTGGGCCACGACGATTCCTTTTTGGCCAGCAAATCTGGTTGTGAGTTCAGATATATTATGGATGTAAGGTAGAACTACCCGTCTGGTCGCCTGTTCTCGTTGTTGCTGGTTTCTTCTTCAAGCTCCTCTTGATAAAATTCCGAAGTAGTGAACAGTCCCTCATAGATATCACCAGGTAACTTACCCCGACGTTCTACAAATAAGACAAGTAAAGCATTGCATCCAGCCAGAACGTGACCAGGAATTTTCTCATCTGCACTTGTTTTGTAACAGTAATTTCCGGTTCGGAGATTGCGCTGCAGGTGAAACCATTATTTACTAGTGATTTAGTTGCATTCTAGGTGTAGAGTGCTTCCTGCCCAGCTTCCGGAGGATCGGTCATCATCGGCATCATCATTGTCGAAAGCATAGCATCAGTGTTCAACACTGTGGTAAAGTCTAATAAGGAACACTTTAAAATAGTATACCATAGTATAGTATAGCATGGTCTGTTGTAGGACAGCCTACCACAGCGTTCTTTTCATCCACGCATTCCACAAAGAGAGTGCGAACCGACTGAGCTGAGTTCGTTACTAGCCAAATCCTCGATCAACCGCAGGCAGGTACATATATGTACAAAGGCTTCATCATATGACTACTGTGCGATAGTCACGTACATTTACACTGTGGGCCCACTGATTTCACGCACAACGCACTAAGGATTTCATCTCTCTCAGCGGTGAAGCGTTTAGAACCGAATCCCCGAACTCACGAAAGAATCGTAGGCCATTATTGCAGTCTGATTTGGTCGTTGGTTTGTTCGCTGAGCTAGGCAATTTGATTGCAAACGTTTCATCACCAACCATCAAGGCGTTGTTAGGGAGCTTAGTGGTGCGTAGCGATGGGTTGGTGGTTGTGCCTGATTTCCAAACATTCTTCTCAACCGCACATTACCATTATTTTAAAAAGCATTGGCAATGGGCCATCATTTTATTAGCCAATTGTGTAATACCCAGCTTGCTCGTATCCGGTTAGCAGGTGGTTTGAAATCAACTGTCTTAGCCAGATTATTGATCTACTGGTTGCTTTTTGTTTTGTTTGTAACACGCGTAATAGCTACTAACAGAATTAGCAGTATCTGACGCTCAGCCCTATTTGAGTTCAGGTTGAGTGCGGTTTTCTACACCAATGTATCTGTAATAAGAAGCAAAAGTTGTTTCCATCCCACAACCTGCCTTTTGGAAAATGGTGTTGAACCAAGTTAACATATTACTTATTCCATTGTTATCTAGTGATTGATAGACAGGGTCGGGTAGGTGGGACCTAATTTTGGCCACCATAACTTGCAGAGTGCTCCAGGGAAGGTTTTTATGATTTTTTTTATTGAGAAGAACCTCACAAGATTTAGGGACCATTTGAGGCGCTATTCCTTCAATCACATATGCTTTGCACCTATAAGTATAGATATATACGTACGTAAATTTTTTCAGACTTAGATCAGCACCCCAACGGAGGTTAGATACTGAGACTAAAATTATAATAATTTAATTAGGACCCCACACGACCTCCCTGCGGAAATACAAAAGGCAACAATGAGATCGATCTTTCGTAATGCACTACTCATAAGGTTGCTGAAAATTCTTCGACAGCCCACGACTGGTTTCGCCCTTGTTGGGGCCTGAAAACATCACAAACGAGAGATTCAGCTGGGTTCCAGGTGAGTCTCTCGCGAAAACCAAATTGCTTTGCAAATGAGTGCATTTCTCGAGATCTATCTTTCTTCTTTGCCTGCAACCTGAAAGTAGTGAACCAAAGAAACTAACTTTATCGGTCAGTTGCTCAATTTAACAACTTGGAAGCACAAGGACTTCTAGGCCAATCCCAACCTCATTGAATCCATCAGCAGTTGCTTAAAAATAGTATCAAAATTATGCTTCAAATCACGAAATTAAATAAGGTTCGAAAACTGACTCATTTCCAGTTTATTTATATCGATGAGATCCATTCACACTTGGAATTTCTGTAAACGGCTAAAGGATTTGGGCCAGTCCTCCCGGCCCACTTGAGTTCGATCTAGAGTGGACCACCCCCTGGGCAATATCCAAACCTCAGACCCTGTGGTTAAATGAAACATGTATTTGTTCACAATGCCACCAGATTGCAGGTCGCTCAGTCACTGCAGCATGCAAGCTGAGAATACACATCCGACGAATGAAACTGAAATCGATTGGATTAGAGCTGACCGTAGCTAAAAGAATAGTGGCTTGTCTGTCAACCAATCAGAGATGGAAACTTTAAAGAGGGGAGGACTATTCATTGTGCAACAAACTTTCAGATCTACAGTTAAACTCTGAGCTCTCTACCGGGCGTGCTTTCACATACATTCTCTCAAATGACGTACCTTCATTATTTCGATTGATTCATTTCCGCTCAGGAAGTGCGTTCTCAACTTTCTTTACAATAGAAGCCATCATCAGGGAACTGATATATTAGGTTTTTCTTTGGGACCGCATTGACATGTTTCAGAAATCAGAATGAAGCTTTTTTACCCTTATTGTCCCTCTCTATTCATCATCCACGTAAACTTATCACATTTACCAAGTCGACATCAGGTTCAACATAGTCAAGATTTACTGTAGCCCTTAAACAAAGCAGATGCTGAACTCACAAGGTAGAAGAATGTTGATAAGTCATCAGTCGAAGAGCCATGCAGCAGGTGTGGCAGATCCCGTGACTCAGTGGTTAGTTGCGCCGTATACTCTGTAAGTGCGACCTAATCATCTTGCTAATCAGGTGCTCTTAACCGAACGGTTGAGTGTTCACATTACTGGCCCGGGGTTGTGGAATCAAGGTTCTCTGAAGTCCCGCGAAATACGCACTGCCAACGGCTCCCAATAATGACGAAACGGCCGTACAGTGCGCTCCCGGCCTTCAGCATAGATTAGCTTCACTTGCAGGACGAAATCTCCCTTAAAGAGAAGCAGCTGGAGGTCATTCAAGTGACTGAGGTCTGCTTAGCTTTTCATCCCCACTATGATCCAATGGTGGGGCCCGTCTTCATTAAAGTTGAGAATGCTAGATTTCGTCCCTCCGGACTGCGATACATCACTATTTAAACCGAACTCAATCACCATTCTCGAAGTCGTATTTCTGAAGGAGCACCGTCAATCTGGCACAATAATGTGGGGCTAACAGGATGGTTCCAATAAGTTTCTCGACCGGCAGATTGGCTTATCGCACAAGTGTCTTTTTTAGCAACTACCTAGCAGACTGTACCGGTGTATTCTTTATTGAAAATCTACGCTTCGACATAATGGATTAGACAAGCAATTGTCCCGGCTAGTAAATACCGGCATTCCACGTTTTGTCCGTTGTTTACTTTTCATCAGCAGAAACCAAATCCAGTTTTATGTGTGGTTGGGCGTTTGCTGTTTTACAAAATGATGCTTTCCGGAAATTGTCATTTATCTGTACTTTGCCGTTTAATACTACCTCCTAAATAAGGATGTTCAGCCTACCCGCAAGTACGGAGCCGATGCCTACCAACAGGAAGTGCGTGGCTAAAGGAATTAGACACGAGAGTAAAAACATCATTTACATAGAGTTTTCGAAAGGTGGACATCCTCAAGCGTCCTTTTGGACTTATTAGGCAATAATGAACAAACGCTGCAAGTTGGGGCTTATCGCACAAGTGTCTTTTTTAGCAACTACCTAGCAGACTGTACCGGTGTATTCTTTATTGAAAATCTACGCTTCGACATAATGGATTAGACAAGCAATTGCTCCGGCTAGTAACTAAAGGTATTCTACGTTTTGTCCGCTGTTTACTTTTCAGCAGCAGAAACCAAATCCAGTTTTGTGTGTGCTTGGGTGTTTGTTGTTTTACAAAATGATACTGTCCGGAAATTTCTATTGGTATGTACTTTGCAGTTTAATACTGCCTCCTAAAGAAGGATGTTTAGCCTACCCGGGAGTTCCCAGCCTAAAAGCCGGGGTTTTCCGCCTGTCACTGGGTTGCTGCGTGCATATACAGTCTTCCTTCGTAGGGCATTCATAACTACAGTACTCTGGTGGCATTCGTGAAAGAAAGAACGCGGAGCCGATGTCTACCAACACGAAGTGCGTGGCTAAACGAATTAGACACGAGAGTAAAAACACCATGTACACAGAGTTTTGGAAAATTGGCCGTCCTCAAGCGTCCTCTTGGACTTATCAGGCAATAATGAACAAACGCTGCAAGTTGGTTTATTAATTTTCCATCAACCTTCTATCGAGTGCAGAAATGGGGTTTTGACACTTTATCGCCACTACTCGCGTGCTTCATCAGTAGTATGCACCATCACGGTGTGGTGGATGGAAAACAAATTTTGTGGAAACTTTCCTGACTTTATTTTGTGTTATCTTATATCCACAATGAATTCACTCTCTAGCGTATCACAATCAAATAAATACAGTGATTTTTCAGTTGCTTAGCCGAGAAACTGTGTAGTTCTCTCGCACTGAGCCAATGCATTGTTGCAATAGCCCCATTAAAGCACTTTGTTCAGCAGTTTCTTCATCAAAATTTGTTGACTCAGGTTGTTTTAAATGCCACAATTCTAGCAGTGTTGCATCTGCGAGGAAATGAATTGTTTCAGGCGCGTGTGTTTTATGAAATTCAACCAGGGCCGCAAAAATCTGGCTGGAAAAGACAACCGACCATCCAATCAACTGAATCATGTTCATAATCTTTACCCCTCGATGATCTTCGTTCCTCTACATTCTGAACCTCTACTGAACCCGTTGAAATCCAATTTATCTTGAAGTTTTCAGATAGCCGTAATTTCAAATCACTAGATGCACCCGTACTTTACCGTGGAAGGTTCAGAATCGTAGATGTTCTTTAAATTTTACCTTTGGTCCTACCCCTTTTTAGAGTCCCCATCAAAGGGGAAGCAGTGCTCTGAAGTTTCGCTCTTATTACAGATCATCAGAGTTGTATACCTTCAGCTGTGTTGGGGACTGAATTCCGGACACCTTAAATGCGAGGGTGATTATTCCTTAAGTGAATAATCACGTCTGAACAGGAGAACGTTTTCACGCTTATGCCGTGATATTGGTTAGCGCAACCCCTTGAACGACCACAGTAATTTTCCTGGTCCTGTCGGTGGATTAGCCCACCTATCAGTAATCTCCAATCAGGTAGCGCCACGGACGCTTGAAATCTTCTGGATAGCTTTGTTTTGTTTTCGCTTCTCGGCTGGATAGTACACAACTACGATCAAAACTCAAGCAATTTTGATCCGACTACACGGCACTCCTACAGTGGGCCTCCATCTTATTTTTCCTCGCTTTATCACTCCGGTGTACTCCTCGTCAAATTTTTTTTCGCAATATGTCGGAATATTTGTGACTCGGGTGCACTAACTGGTTGGAGGTCAGGTGTTAATTGGTCAGGAACTAAAGTCCTTGTTCCTCAAACAATCTGAAACAAGTACAGGTGAGATTTGATCACACCGCTGATCAGCCACTCGTGACCGAACGGTCAAGTGTCCAGTCACTGGCCGGAAGGTCAATGGTTCTAAACTCCCTGAGTTTTGTGAGATGCACACTAATAATGAATCCTAATAAGGACGAAACATCTGCACGCTGCTTCACGGGTTTCCAGCATACACTGGCTTCAGCTCCAGGACGAAATCTTACTTGAAAGTACACTGCAGCTGTGACCGCACCTGTGGAGTTTCCAATAGCTCTCAGCAAAAGTACGAAAATCATGGGTCCTGTTTTTGCATTCAACACGTGGGAAAACGAACCGTCTCGCGGTCTTGACCAGCCCACATAAGGAAGTTCGTGACCCGTCATCTCGTTTAGGTACACAGGTGTGCAGTTGACATATATTTGATATAAGGGAGGAAATCGTAAACCGTGTTGAGTCGGAGAAACCAGGAAACTGACAGACGCCCACTCAACGGCACTCAGTAGCCGCATCTTAGCTGATGAACTTGGTCTTTTGGGCAAAATAAGGAGAATATCTACCGTATGGCTACCTTGCCTTTATGTAGAGATGTATCTTGAAAGAGAGAGTTCATCTGCTGAAATGGAAAAAGCTGCTGAACTGAACGTTGTTCCTTATGACTAGGGAACAGATCTGCAACAGATGTTACCAAAAGACATGACGCACATCTGCAGTTGAAAACGGTCCTTAAAGAAGCTGAAGAACATATTGTACTCCGAGGATTCTGTGCATGCATCCTATATTTTTGTATGGCTGGATGGAACAAGGCGATCAGAACATCAAAATATGTTCTGTTTTCTCCATGATGAAAACATCACAGGACTAATCAAATTACCCGTTGTAGAAGGACAGCCGCTATAGACGATAATTCTTTGAAAAGCCAATTGCAAAATGTTTCACACCTTCGATTTTGCGCCTACTATTTGAAGTCGGATTGAAGTAAGCTTATGCAAGAAATGTCTAACTAATTATTCGCCTACAAGACAACAACAAAAACTAAGGTTGGGTTTTCGGCCTTCCTGGGAATTCAAGTTGAGGACCGAAGGCGGCACCCTTGTTCAACGACTCGCACATGCAGCGGACTCTGTAGTTATTCTGTGGGATATTCTAGACTATGTATTCATGTTTTACTGACAACCGCTTGTATTTACTCTCATGATGCAAGTAATCTGACACAGTTTCTTCTAATGCCTTTCTCTCCACAGATTATCGCCCCTCTTATTAGGAATACTTTTATACATCACACCATTTGTATCAGCGGTAAGTCTGTCCTGTTTGCTTCATTCATGTGTATTGTGCCAGTTTCTGTGAGGTCTACGATCGTGGAGCAAAAATGCTACGTACATCTTCACGTCCATTTCGGGAGTCAAGTTACTATTTTATGACCTCCCATCTCGATAACTCTGTACTGTAAAGCACAAGTTTTCGAATGACTTATGGGGCTGGCTAGACCAAAGATCTCCTTACCAGTCTCAACATTACACACCGTTACAGCAATCTACGCAGTTTAGCATAATCCAGAGCTTTTGATCAAAGTTAGGCAGCATGTTCCCATCGTTAATTTTGGCCCCACTACTTTGGAGCGGTTCAACAAAACACCCACACCTGAATGAGGCATGAACCGCATCGCAAACTTTGGATCAGAGTTCCGTTGTTGAACACAGAGTGAGAAAAATGTTCAAGTCTTTCCGGCAGATCCGTTTTCTCTTGTGTCTTGAAATCGTTTTTCTCCGCTTCAAAGTGTGAGATCTCCTCTTTTACCGGGTTTTCACTTTCGCGGCACTACGTTGGGAACACAAACGGTGACACTGGTTACAATAAACAATGTGTCATATACTAGACATGGGTCAGTTAGAAATGAAGGTAGATTGTTTCAAAACCGGGAAGCCAAGACTGACAAACAATGGCATTGGTGTTTTTCGAACCGTAGACGTACGATTTGCGTTTTTAAAAACCTGGAATAGTCGGATAACTGTTTGGAGTTATAGGCGATTCACTAAAGCTTACCAGTCTGGTACACAAACACACTCTCTCTCCCAGGATCACTGGCATTCCTCAAAACGAACTGTCCGGTGAGAGCGTTCACAGTAGTATGTGAGAGAAAGAAAGTGGCTGGAGTTAATAAACCATTTCACCAAGTGCTTGTTCATCAGGTGGCTGAAATTATTACCTTGATGAGGCGCCCTCGGAAATAGTCCCCGAATGACGCCGAACGTACCTCATTAAATTTACTCATCGCCGTATGGTTACCATGCCGTATACCTGTGGGTTTTCGACACTGTTTTAGCTTGTTTGAACGGACTTCTTAAGCAGCGCTTGCCAATTTCTGATTTCTCAGGCTAGGAATATATTCTAGAAGTCCAAATCATGGTGATATATTTACAAGTTAGACTAGATAATGATTATGCAGAAAGTTTCCCTCAAAACAAGCGTCCACCCAAATCAAAGTCACTGAGAGCTAGTGATGTGTTGAGTGTTCAATACGGAATGCCGTAATAATAAATAGCCCACTGAATACATTTCACGTGAATATACTACACACGCTAGGCTAGTTGAGTTCCTTTACAAACTAACGACTTGACAGGACAATTTCATAACGCATATCATTACTGAACGGTCGTTAACGCTCCATTGCCATTCGGAGATCCTCTGTTAGGTAGAATTATTTGCATGAACGGGTAATCACCTAAGGTTTAAGGTTTATTCTTATGCCCGGCGAAACACTTTAATCATAAAGTTTTTGAAAACCCTTCGACAACTCATGACTTCTTTTTTGGGACTCATCACGCGACTATACTCCCCACGTTTCCATCGAACGTATGTTCTAGTTGAACAACAAGTTGTACGCAAACAATGAACTACATTCATTGGACAATTACTTTAAAGCTAACGAGTGACCAAGCTCCCTAAAGTAACACCCATTTGAGTGAAAACTGATGTTCAGGTAGAACCTAAGGAACTCCAGGAACTGTGTGCACGTCGTAAGCCGCAAGAAGGATGAAACCGATTGTGGACTGTCTATGACTTTCCATTAAAGTAATGTGTTCCGTTCAGAAAATCGACTGCGATATCTCGAACACCATGCCAATTGAAACAGGAAGTGGCCTTTATGCAGCACATTCATTTGAGGAATACCATAAATGAGAGTGTACCTCGCGCGTGTTCGTTATTCTCACATTGGTGCTTATATCCGAGAGTGTATTTCGCGTGTGTTTCGTTATTCTCACATTGGTGCTTATATCCAACAACAACTACCGATAAGTAGGCTACTACTCTACCAACAGCTACTGCGTAGGTTGTTAGACCCTGTACTGTGGTTGTGTGTGTCCGTATATGAGAACCAACCGCTCGTTCCCACTTACTCAGTACTCAGGCCAGTACTTTGTGAAAGTGAATAACACTTGAGAAGAAATGACCGAAAGACTCACGAGTCATGAAGGTGTTGTCCATCTGAGTTGCAAGATGTTAGAACAAGTCTCAAACTATCGATCAGTTATGATGTTGTTCCACCTCAGGTTGCACCTCGGATGTCTCGTCAGTAGACGGAGGTTGTAATCTAAGTGATTTCCTCCACACTGGTCAAAACTTTTCAGTAGATAAAGGTTTTAGAATCCGGCTCAATTCCAATCAGTTACCATTGACTCAGACTTCAATCCTGCCAAGTGCTTGCTTGACAGAGCTGTTTTACTCGTAAGCACTCGCGGAGTGAGTCTAAGTAATGTTCACAGCCTTTTCATGCATAGGGTCTTTATAAATTCATCATCATCATCTTCATCATAGGTCATATGTTTAGGCAAAATATACCCGTCAGATAACAGCGGCACACCACACTCCTCGTTCAATGTCTTTTGGTCCTCTAAACAACCAGCGTTGACTTACACGTCCGTATGTTGTTTCTTCAGTCGTATCGAGAGTGACTGTTCTAGAAGGGTCCATCTTGGGACCCAGTTTATTTGGTTTCAACCGATTTCGGTTCCACACTTGTCGGTGTTGTAACCAGAGTGAAATAATGAGGTTTACTTTGCATATTCCATAGAACTCCGAATTTATTCTCCTGGGTTCTTTCTTTCGTAACTGAGATGGTATTCCAGTTCTCAATAGGACGTCTATTAATATCGTTCTTGTTTCCTCATGCGTCCCATAAGCTCTTTTATCCATACCTAATACTGGAAACACATTGTGATATAACAACCACTTTTGCATAGTGTAGAAAAGTTTAGTTCGTATGCCCCAGGGGATTTAGACGCTAAACTTCACTCTACTTACCTTTTAGCAATACGACTATTACGAACGGTTGCGATGTCAACAAGTATGCACTCCAGACAAATGTACTTGCATTGGACCGAAAGGGATGGTGGTAAGTTGGATTCTGGTTGAACTGCACTCATTGCCAATAAAGAAAAAGATTTATGTGATTTTTTATCAGTTGCGAGGCGCTCAGTTGAAGTATGAAATAATGAATGTAAATCAAAATGTTGCAAGTGTGCTACTTGTAGATGGCAAGGAAGGAATATCAGACTTCGCAATTCGAGTCCAATTAATCGAGTAGGCAAACGGGAATGTAAACCAAAATCCTCGCCCAAGTTGTAGCAGTTGATGTGGGATCATGAGCTGACGCAATGATAAGTTTACCTAAAAGCAAACCAGGTTCATCTAAAATCCTCTAAAACCTATTTAACATAAGTTAGGGAGAATCCTGTGCCCTGTAAGATTCCTCGATCCCATGAAATTCTGTTGTTTAGTTTTGTTCTACAGCGTAATTGAAGTCAGTTTACAGCAAACGTTGTACCCATGAATGCAGCCTTGCAAAAGTTTGCAACATTCTTTGCAATGTGCCAAAATTTTCATTCTTCCAATTTTTTTTATTATGGTGAGAGTATAATTTCAACCATACATTCATCCAATGTTTTAGGGGTCTCCTGGTCCTCCAGGTCCTCCTGGTGAACCCGGTCCGGTTGGCGATCCTGGACTTGTCGGATTTCAAGGGACAAAGGGTGAGAAGGGTTACTCTGGTCAATTGGGAAGACAAGGATTCAAAGGGGAACGGGTAAGTTTTGAAGAGGCCAAAGTAGCCACAAGCCATTAAACTACGATGTTTGACTGAGCTGTACAAGCATATTCTGGTCTCCCTTGTTATACCATTGATCCAAACACAGCTTCCGTGCTCTCTGTCAGTTACTGAATTCGCCCTCTCCCAGCCCATCAAGTTTTTATGCATCAAAATATATCGAAAACACTTGTACGGACTTCCTTCACACGAAAGCCGAACAGCCCTTTCTTCTTCAAGAAAAACCATCCTCAACACGCTTCGGTGCTCCCAGCTTCCCCCTAATGATGACTATCATATGCGCCCGACCATTTTTCACGTTTCCCCAACTCTGGTCCACTCTGTACGGGAGTGATTATTTAGGTTGGAGATGGTGTCACCTTACGTTTCACATCATACAGCCACCAAATGCCTAACAGTTGCACACCATAGTGAAGAAAAAGTTTCATGCACACCTGAAGCGGTTTCAGTCCGAGAAGTCGGCTGCCCCTGCTGTGCATATCTCTACAGTTGTTACTAGCTCACAACTGTCTCGACATTGACTATCTCCCAGCTTTTGCTGCGAAGGTGTGCAGGCTCAGATTCTCTGGTCTTCATAATACAGTTTAATTTCATTTGTTTGCAACGGACAATTCTCAGCATCGAATATCACCCAAAGAACAAACAACAGACTTTGCACATTCAGGCAGTCCATTGCTTCGTTGTGTAGCGCAAAAATTCCAACAACTTGCATTAATAATCAGGAGTCCGTTTCATTGAAATCGGTGCGGCCTAATTTAGGTGTAAGAAACACGAATCATTTAGGTTTGTTTCCACCTGCACGGCTATCTTCGAAACGCGAGTCGAAAGCAGCAAACATGGATATCATCGAAACTTTATAGAAAGGTTGTTCAGGCACGAGATTGGCTCAGCCGATGCGCTGGTCATTGTGTCAACTTTTTCAGCCACATATCGCTTAACTAATGATAACACACGGGTTTTCAGTGTCACTTGCTGTTGTTAGATGCACCCTTAATCGAAACCTGTTCTTAACATAGCACACGCGAAGAAATTACTGCTTTGCGCGGTGTTTGAGAGAAACAAAAATATTCACACTTGGAGGGTTCGTAATTAACCTAGCATTTCCGATTGGTATTCTGCCATGTAAGCGAAGCCAGTCTATGTGGAAAGCCCGGAAGCACTGTATTGCTGTTTTATTCTTAGCTGGAAACAGCAGTAGTGCGCAATTCACGAAGCTCCAGACACTTCCGAGCTTGAGACCCTTCAGCTAGTAGTTTGAACGTAACCGTTCGGCGACGATCAACGGTGTGGCCAACTCGAACCAAGACAGGATCGAGCATCAATCATCCTTCAGTCACGGAATCCACATCGCCTGGCCACTTGTCGACTAACTCCTCGAGTGAGGAGCACTCATCTGCACTCATCTGCTGACCAATTTGGTTTCGGCGGGAGACTCACTGGAATCCAGCCGAATCTCTCTCAGATGGGAGCTTCACCAGTCATGGGAATTATTCTTTTTTTCAGCTACTTATAAGTTGTCGGTAGATTGGCTTTGCTTTGAGGATAAAGTCTCAGTTGGAAATTCACAAATTTTTCCTCACAGTCAACAGTACTGCGTTTATCGAGAAATACACTAATTTGCAGATCAATTTGGTTTTGCGAGAGACTCACCTGGAACCCAGCTGAATCTCCCGTTTTTTGGTATACCCTGAAGGGGGATACATGGAAAGAAGACGGTAATTTCAGTATCCACTGCACTGAAATTATAGCCACGCTTACACGAGTTCACTTCAGGCGTTTGATGCTTATTCATTGCTTGAGAGATCTGTCCGAGGTTATAAAGTTGTCAAAACCTATTTAATTTAGCTTACTTGCAATTGAACAGTAGTTCCCAAAAAGGTAGGTTCTTTTGGCGCGACCAGGCTTCAATCGTTCAGAAACTTGAGGTCATCCTACAAACTCTGTAAGATTTATTACATGAGCAGAACACTTCTGCTATGCTATTTTGACACCCTTAAAGGGGGAAATTTCTGGGAGTCAATGGGCCTACCAAGAACACATAGCTACATTTTTCTCAGTAAATACCGAAGACAATTACGCTCTTTCATAAATCTCTCTCCTGATATATAGGCATTTCGACTTCTTCTACATCGACTTCGGCCTATTAGGTTTAAAATCTACCACGATTTGTTTTTTCTCATGGTGGGAGCGTCTAACATTGGATAAACAACAAACTCTCCGGCATTTAGCATACTGAAACGTATATTAATCAAAGTAATTTTTCCGAGAATTCAACATGGTGATGGTTTTATAACAGCGCATACTTTGTGCACACCATGTCCATCAATAGTGAATCAGAATTATTCCGCCCGAAAACGAATACCTCATTTTATCGTCCATTTGACACAGCTTTAACTAGGGAGGTGAATATCTAAAAGATTCCTCTAGCCACCACTACATTGATGGAACTAGAGTTCCAGGGAGTATTGCACCACAAGCAACTTCTCTGTGCGCTATTCCTGTCACGTATGAATCTGTATATTGATTCTTTCCAATGTTGAGCACTATTTTCTATCTATTGATTTACTTTGAGATCAGGACGCTTCCATTCGCTCCCTCCGCACTAACAAGCAAGGTGGTAGTTTATTTTCGAGTCCTGTTTGGGAAACAGAAATACTATTGTACGTGTCCTTTCCTTTTAAATGCCATTTCAGGGTCCCCAAGGTCCTCCAGGCTACCACGGACAGCATGGACTTTCGGTATGTTCTCATTTGAACTGCTAAGCTTTAGGTTAATACACGAAAGATCATTCGACTTCGGTATGTCTGGTTGTCCTCATCTTGACAAATTCACTTAAAACAGACCAAAGTTAAATTTTGCTCCAATGAGCTCTCTCACTCCTAAAGTGGAATCCAAATATTTAAAAGCGGCCTATCCTACGGGGTGGTCTCTCTAGAAGAAGGAGCCAGATATTTTTTGAAGCAAAATGCTGCTCAGATAAATTGCAGAGACCCACTTAATCAGCACATGAAGGATGCAAGTGTCGAAACAAGTGCTTCCTAAGATAGAGAAAAATCAAGGAAGAATTATCGTTATTCATCACAAATTAGTCGACTAAGGAAGTCTTTATATCAAATCACTGGTAAAGTGGTTGTAGTATCTCAGCGATAGAGGAAAATGTTCAAGGAACTTCATTAATAGAGCAGAATAAAGCAAACTAGAAATTCATTCACATGCATACATGAATTTTACCAGCACAGCACTGAGAAACGGACAGCGTGATTTCATCTCTCTGCGGAATCGTAGGCCGAGCAGCCGATCGATGAGCATTTATGCCAACCATGTCATTGAGTTAGTCTGTTTGCAAACCCTATTGTACAGTTAATTTGTGCGACTAATGAATAGGCAGGCCCCTGAGAAACCGATACGATTGTGAAACCATTACAAGTTTAGCGATTATTTCTACGACCTGACTATTCTCTAAGTTTTGTTATCTTGTTCAGGATCTTTTGTAATAAAGAGGGACTGTATCTTTGAAAAACAAGGTGGCGGCTGTCTCAACACTTGGTCATGAATTGATGAAGGCTATTCAACGATAACCACTTTTCAGCCCTGCTGCAACTAATTACACCTGCTTTCCCATAATTTTTCAGGGCTATCCAGGACTAATGGGCGAAAAAGGTGAAAAAGGAGATATTGGTTGCTACGGGGATCCGGTATGTTCATTTAATCGCCTTCTTTTCCGAGTAACTGAGTACAAACCGGTTATAAAGGTTTAAGCGCATAGCGATACAACGAGGGAAAAAGTAAGCTTCGTACATAGTGAAGTAAGTAAAACCCTCAGGTATGCGCTGGGCTGCAACTCTCAAAAATTTCACATTGCCCGTTACGGACACAAGTGTACAGTTTTAGACTAGCATGGGGACAGCAGGATTTCCAAATGCATCTTCCTTTTAAGGATGACACACAAAGAGGTTAAATCCATAGCGGATTATCTAGGGACCTTATACATAGTACCGTATTTTTTGTATTTAGTCTGCTGGATGAAATCTTTTAGTCTTTTTGATGCTAGAACTTACCAGACTGCACCTTATATGCGACCTCTCCTCCGTTCAAAACATGTTTCCAGCAAATGGATTAGCTGTTTTCTGGTAATCGCCTGGAGCGAAAACAGAACACATGGACGCAAATATACGCATCTGATACTGCAGTTGTGTAACACAGTTTGATTCTGTTCTAACATTTATGATTACCGGGTGATATTTTGCTTTAAACGAACAGCCAAAATGCTAGGATCCGGGGTAAGCGTAATAGCATTTCTCCATTTCTCCATCTATTTATTAGTTAATTTCCTCCAGAATAACGGGGCTTTTGTGGGGCATTCGGCAGACATCTTTTTTCCTGGTAAACATTTTACAAAAAGTTAGACAGTTGAGAACATACCTGTGGTTCCAAGACCTGTGGTTCTGAGACAACACATTGCGTCGAAGACACAGCAAATGCCACTTAAAGATGGGCTGGAGAGTGCGGAGAGATTTTGAGCGAAGATTCAGTTGAACTACCTCCCATCAAACTGAAGTATAAAACAAACAGTTAGACCTGGCTACTCAGTGCCCTTTTGTGTGAAAATGTTCCTTCATGGGTTTGCAACTAATGTTTACTGGTTGTGCTGTTACATGGTAGTTCACACTCTAAACTATTGGCAAGCCGTTTAGATGGCTGAGGTCTGAACCTGTTCACTTGTTCAGTTGTAACTATTCGGGTGCGTTAAATGCATTCTCGCCTCGCTTTTCAGATTTATGAGATTTAGGTCCAGGCAAGCAGAGGGATTTGCACTGCTGATAAGGTGCAATGGCAGCGAGACTCGAATCCAGTGCTTCTTCCGTTTGGCGTCGGCAAACAAAAATAGCATCATGACAGGAGTAGGACCGTTCGAGCGAGTAGGATGTGAGTGTAACTCCTGCAAATCTTGCAACCACCGTCACCTAATAATAAATTGAACTTACGAAATTGCAACTTCAAAATCCGCAGTCTCTAGTTTGAGACCGATGGCAAAAAACGTCCATCAACAGACAGGCACAAAACTTATCTTACAAACCTGGAATAACCAAGTTATTAGAACCAGGCATGCGTTCAAACACGGACTGGACCAATGCATCTGGTTTCAACCGATCTATCTAACGTTGATTCGACTCAGGGTAAACGTGTAACAAACATCGAAATCAAGGTTTCTAGCAGTCCCATTTCGGGACACGGATGTCACATGTAACTCAAAAAATGCATGAGAGGTCAGTCAGTGCTAAGGTATCTAAAGCAGTGATGTGCTCAAATCTTCGACCTCTCAGTCAGTAGCCCAATTCTTAACCAAGGCTTTTACCATTGAAGTGTTCTTAAGCACCACTGATCACTGGAAGCCATGCACTAGTAATATATGCTGACACTTAGCTGCCACACAGTCATGGAAAAAGAACGTTCCAGAGTAGAAGGGAAAGAAATTTAAGGACCTAGTGCGAAGGGGCCCTTCATCCTTGAGTAACAAGATGAGGTGGGGTGAGGTATCCACACACATGGACAGCATTAAAATAAATATGTTCAAGCAACTTGTCGAAATGAGGCTTCCGGAATTGAGATCCGTTTCATCTACAAACTATCAGGCCTTTATATTCCCCATCAGCTCGTTTTTTCACCTTTTAGACGCATTACTATTTAATTTCAGGGTGAAAATGGCATTCCTGGACCACCCGGCAGTTTCGGATTCAAGGGTTTACCCGGGCCTATGGGTCGACAGGGTCCAAAAGGTCAACCTGGACAGGTCATCTACTTCACACCAGGTGAAAAAGTATGTCCCTGTTTTATTTCGGTTGCCTTCATTATGAGTGTGTCCAAACACTATGTGGACACCAAAGCCAAATGAAACTGTTGGTTTAAGGCGGGCTCAGATGGTGGCTACTGACTTGATTTCCACTGGACTTGGCACAAATGGAATAAGGAATGTGGAATTTGTCCGAAAGGTAAACAATAGCCAATAGGCGTGAAACGACTTGATCCAGAACCCACGACTTTGTATAATATGCTTTGTAGTCCTTCCCAGTGAACTGTGGGGGCGAGCTGGCTCAGTGGTTAAAGCGCTAATTTACTGACCGGAAGGTCCGTAGCTCAAATTTGACCTCAGCCTCTTGACTTCCCCTGTCTAGGCCTGGGCAACCGGGCAATATCCAAGCCCTCGTCCTTCTTTCAGGTGGTATGTCAACAGCTGGACGATTATCTATTATGTTATTTGTCCTGTGGACTCTGACTGTACTAGGTTTCAATAAAACTTTTGTATAACTGGCTAGAATCCTCCCTGGAGTAGCAAATCGCTTTCCAAATTGTGCCAAACTGGGCGATTGTGCAAAGTGAATCCACCCGTTGGGTTTTATGCTGAACTGTCAAAGACGATTAGCTGTAGTCTAGATGTTATCTCGGAAAACAGCCAGACAGAAATGTTTCCGTAAACGTTGAAATTAGTTGGTTCACTAAATTTGCGAGATATCTCCCGGATAGCTTCACGTGCAGCCTTGACAACAAAATGCAGCCTATAGTACTATCCTGATAAAAAGATAATATGGAGCTTTAGAACACAGTGATTGCCATTTAGGTTCAGTGAAACAGCCGATTCCGTGAATCCTGTCATCCACTGACGACACTTTCCGGTACCCTGTATCACAACCAAAACTATGGAACCGTTCTTATTTAATAGAAGGTTACTTTTATCTAATTACGCGCTGAGCTAATAGTCGACTTTTCTCCAGTATTTCTAAGGGAAATTCGAATTTCTACGCATGTGTAGTGCACGTACCGAATACTACTCATTACTTCTTGCAATACCGCTCAAAAACGATATGTTAGAGTTTGTTGAGCGTTTTTGAGCGGAGTCTCATCGCCTAACGATTTGCTCGCTTTGAGCGAATTTCCTCAGAAGCGAATTGAAAGACACCGCATAAACAGGAGAACACGTGCCACCGGATCGATCAATATTCTATGCGCTGCTCCGATTGTTCCGGTTCAGGCCACTCACTGCGCTTTCATGTGCATGTTCATGATTTCTGACATTAATCAGCCATATTCAGACCACAGACAGATAGTGGCCATCTGTTCGATTGCCGCATCCCAAATGAGGAATCACAACTAAGGTTTCTTCACAGCGACGTTTTGTGTACGGCAGTAGGTTGGTGTAGTTTATTTCCATTTGATCAAAGGCTACAATGTGCCTCTCTGACAGGGCATGGAGTGTAGCTAACAAGTCTTTCAAGCTTACGCGACTGAGCGGTAATCCGGGCTTCAACACGTGCGTGTTTGGCTACACGTACGCGTTGCTGTTTACTAATTTTACCTACTTACCTGGCCTAGCAAATGAAACACCGTAATTTGGAGACAATCAGTTTGATCATCCGCATGTACAGAGCCTTTCGGGTGTATTCAGTGCATTAGTAGTGTTCGTCTACTCGAAATAGTAACTGGAATAGTACCTAAGCTTAGAGTATCCCTACGATATATGTATATTAGTCCAAATAGTTTATGTTTTCAGTTGGTTGAAGTCACCGAGTTTGATTCAAAGAACTAAATTATCCATTTCTTTTCAACTCTGTTTGAATGTGCTCAACTTCGAATCAGATGTTTGAGACCTCTTGTTCAAGCTTAATCGGCCTGTTTCTCCATTCTGATAGGATGACGCAAACGGCTCAATGAGGCAAACATTTTAGGGGTACATTTTCTCTTCCTCTGACTTTTGAAGCGCTGCGGACGCTGCTCCACAGGGTTTGTCTGTGGAGCGACGGAGCTAGTATAAGTTGCACTTAACTAATTTCCTTCCCAGTAGACACCGTCATCCTCAAACTCGACCGATGTAAGATTTGTACACTTTTTTCAAATCCTAGTTCGTAATCCGTACGAACCGTTTAGAAGATTACCTTGCGAACTGGATTCAACCGCAAATTGTTTGCCAAATTTATTTTACAGGGTGTGTACGGACCACCTGGACCAACTGGGCAAACAGTAAGTCTCAGTAAAAGTTTTTTAATCGCTATTTATCCATGGTGGATCACCCCAACTTGCTTGTTGAGTAATCCTTGCTAATAAAATGTAGCGTTTTGCTTGTGCACTTTTTGGAAAGATTTAATAAGCATACTCCACTTTTACCTGGCGATTTCGTTGCAGTTACGCTGCTATTAGTGTGAAGCATTGCTTTGGTCGCGTGAGTGGGGATTCGGTATCTCCGATAAAACTTTAAACTACCCATGGACTCAAATATAAAGAGCAGTTCGCACATTTGTGGCGAATGAGAACCCGGAAAATCAATGGTTTACTAAGCTTTTTCCTACGCCCTCACTCCTACTATTCATGGAAGTTAAAACGAACAAAATCGCCCGCTTCGCTGCAAGATCTGTCATTTGATACCTCAATTCTTGTTGTAGGATCATTGAACTCGAACCTGGAAGATAAGAAAGTCAGTCCACAAATACAGACCGTCAGTTTCCGGGTTCTTTATCAAGCAGGATAGATAAGGCCACAAACGATTTGCGTTAAATCGCTGGATCGCCACTCAGTCGCGTTACACCCCGGGGGATAATGAATATCAGGGGACGGTTACAAAGCCGTCAGCAATCACTGGTGATTGCTACCAGCTCGTGGCGGTCAGCAAGACCCACATCCATGTAACTAGATTGTGTATGTACCTTTTATGACATCTGTCGACTGCCCCAGACTGGCCGTGAGCAAACGAGCTTGCCCGATATGCACTATATGACGCACGTGTAACAATTGGTCACTTAGTCATGCACACTGCATCTGTCTGATTTAGTCTTGGTTCTATCTTCGGCAGTTAACAGGTTTCGTATTCGACGGCGTGTTTGCACATAACGTAAACTAAGCAGTAGAAGTCCACAATCTATGTGCCTGGTGGCCCGCAACAACATAAAATGCAAGCGGGAGGACCTTTGTACATATAGCTAGCACCAACCAATAACAAAAATTGTCTTTTCAATTGAGATTTCATCCTGTAAGTGTATATACAAAATTCAGATGAATTTCGATCACTCTGCTTGACTTACAACCTTGTTCTTCCATTATCTCAGGGCGATATGGGAGAAAAAGGACCAAGGGGTGACCCCGGACCGGTCGGACCCTCTGTTAAGGTACGCTGATTTCTGTGTACTGCAAAATACCCAAATTCTTCTTGACTATCGTTAGACCACCTTTTGATTTGTTCAAAACAGTTGAAAGAGAGAATCGCAACTTCAATTGTTTAGCAATACTGAGTATGAAATCCAAATTATGGAGAGAATTCCCGCGTATGACATCACCGACTTTCTTGCATCTCAAAGCCTTAGCTGGTTGGTTTAGCCCAACCAGTTTTCGACGGTTATAGGCTGTTGATGGCTAGAAGGCTCATGGCAACACGAAACTTTGTCAATGTGCTAGTTGTCCTGTGGAGTTTTATGCCTGCAACACAACCAAAATATGGCCGAAAGAGGCAAACAGATTTTATACAAGCCGAGGGGTTATTCTGACTTTTAATGACTAACAAGAATGAGAAACAACTCTTTCAATACTGTGGATTGGTTAATATCGCAATTCATATCGAACAAAATGCCACGGACATAAAATATGGCGAGTAATGAGAAAAGCGTGCTTGGATAACGCGAAGAAATTTTCACTTTACTTGGGTTTACCTTAACTTGGGTTAATGTTGTTTATGTACTCCATCTGAACAGTACTGAAGGTCATTCAAATGCTATCACGTCGTCCGCAAAAAGATCAGTTATTGCAAATACAATTCCTCCCGTCAAGGGAGTTGGTGCGTGCTAAAAATCCGAGAGTTGTTTGAGGCATTATCGTTTTCAAGGTGTCAGTTGATACCGGATCGCGATCGCTTACAAACACTGCTGAATAAGTATTGTGTAGACTTTGGAAAGCTGCAGCCACAAGAAGCTTTGTGTCTAAGCCCTTGTCTAAGCCACCAATCGGTGCTTTGATTGATCAGTTGGAAGGTTGACTTCTCTGATTCGTACTTTGTGGACTTTGCGAGCCAGTCTTTGTCGTCCGGCCGATTTCCGGTTTCGCTGGGTCGTCAGACCCATCTGGCGATCTCTACTTGTGATACCTTGTGAACTGCTTCCATTCTGACATATTGGATGAGAGAATTTCCTCTGGAGTCTCACGCTTCCAAAAATTCTTTCGCGCCAGTCTCTTTACATTAAGACAAACAAGCTGAAAACTGGGGCCATCAATGTTCTTCTATGCTGAACCGTTCATTATGTCCCCGGTAGTTTGCTTGCTCATTATCACCAGTATATTCAAATCTCTGGCGCGTGCAGGAGAATGCATCTTTTCATTGGCACTACCTTCCCTCATTGATTTTATCGATTGCATCTGCCTTCTTGAAGGGCTTCAAAGGCGTCCAAGGCCGAATGGGTCCGCCGGGTCGTCCAGGATCGGCAATCACGATTGAAGGTCAGAAAGGCGATAAAGGTCAACCCGGTCCACGTGGTCCAGACGGCTACCCGTGTGTTTTGGATGCTCATTCACAGCAAGGACCACCAGGCGTGCCAGGTCCTATGGTAAGTGAAAACAAATCTATATTTCAACCTTTAAAAATCAAGAACAGCGTACTCATCACACCACAGTCTCCCAAGGATATCAGCCATTGGACTGACTAATTTCCCTGGGAACTGTGCTTTTTTCTGCCAGCGGAGCTTAGAATACCTTGAAGTGCTCACAATTGTGTCTAGACTGACCACCGTTGAATTCCGGCTCTATGATACATATCATGAATTTCTGTATTACACGGGCTTGTCATGACGCAACAAAAGTTAATTTCGATTCCTAGTGTTGCCGGTATTTACTGATAATTAAAAAAAAGTGGCAGTGCAATACTGCCGAAGCTTTTCTTTGCCCTTGAGGAGGGGTACTATTCACGCATCGGGTCAAAGATGGGATTCTGGAAACCTCTAGAACGTGGCCTTCTACTGGGAAAGGTCCCTATTCGAGAGTAGCAAATTGTGGGGTCTAGTGCAAATCTTAGGAGGCCGTTTACTGAAGACCGTGTGTAGTATAGAGCAGGTGTTCTTTAGCTATGGATGCCAACGTTTACACGAAGCTCCCATCTGAGTAAGTGATATCCAGTAAAATTATGGATGGAATCCATCATGAAAGTCAGATTCCTGACAGTAACCACCAACTGCCCGAAATATACTGAGAACCTCAACTTCACTAGATGCTGACCGGACAGACAACGCCCCCCTCGATATGCAGCGCGTCACAGCCTCGTACCAAGGCCAGACAGCGTGAGTCAGCATTTGATCAAGGTCAGACAACGCCCCCTCAATATGTACCGCGTCACAGCCTTGTATGAAAGCAAGACAGTGTGAGTCAGCGTTGGACCAAGTTCAGACAGTGTCCCTCCAATAAAATAGCTTGAGACAATCACGCCCTCACACTCGCTTATTGCTCAGAAAGCTGTTGTGTTCCTTTCGGTGAGTCTTTTTTCGGCACTAAGCACTACATCAGGGTCAGCAGTCAGAGATAACAGATTGGCGAATCAGCAGATATAACAGAATCGTGCAGTGGGTGTAAACATGCCTTTATAAAATGGTAGCAAATTTATGAGGATTTATCATGGCGTCTATACAATTTTCCGATTACACTGGCCAGTAAATATATTTCTCCCCATGGGCACCCGTATAAGCAGAGAATCGTGCTGTTTTCATGTGGCACCGTCACCTTGCACTCACCTCTTTATCTTACTTCGTTTGCAGGGACCACCAGGAGAACGAGGGCCTTCTGGCCCTCCTGGAGAGCCCGGATTGCCGGTAAGGTGTTTAACTCACTCCTGAAGTTGATGTGGAGTTTATGTTTGATCCAGATCACAGTCATCTAAATCACAATCTGGATGATGTGGGAAATGAAATTATGCAACCCTTTTGCTAAACTAGGCTACGTAACGCGTTGACCGCGATATCCATACATTCATCAGTTTTCTCAATTTGAGGTTTAGCGCTAGGATGGCTTGGTACATTTCAATTTCATGTTAAGCTACTGTCATATTGTGCAAAGTGCCAATGACTTCTGATGCATTCTCACCAGCTCAAACGCCACATGCGCTGACACTCGCTCATTTTGGTTCGTGGGGATAACCCTGCACCACATCGATCGTAAGTTTGTACTAACAAGGGGACGCTGTGATTTATGGGTGCTTCAGCCAGCCAGATTGAGGCAGTCGAACAGGCACCCCTTGACTTTTGGGTGACTTCTTGGGCAAGATTTTAAATGAAATTCCGCGTTTCTCTTTCTCCATTAGCCGTGAGTTAATTGGCTGAACTGCTCGTCAATTGTGGAAATCGTTTAGCCAGAGCAGAGAGACAGCAGGGCTCCATCAATCAGCACCGAATGCGCATGTGACTTCCTTTGAACAAAGGATTCGGCTGGCACTGTACCTTAAAATTACAAGGGTGGTGTTCGTGTACGTAGCCCGATACACACTTTAACGTTGTTACTTTTCTACCACTGTAGAGGAACCGCTGTGTGGCACAACCATCCTTCAGATGTGAAGTTGACTTCCGAGGATTGTTCGCTTTTACTTTTTAGTAGTATTCCAGTCTATTTTCACATTCTTCTGTGTCCCTGGTCGCCGCCTAACATACAGTGTGTTTAATACAGTGCATCTTCCTTGCAAAACAACCCCCAAACAAGCACCACTCTCAAGAAGGAATACATTTTTTGTGTCTGAAGTTTTCCACAATCGGAATCCTGTTTTCAATTGTGTCGATCAATATTTTCTGGTTTGTCAGCAAAACCAAAACAGCTGAACACAAATTTGTACATGCTTGCTGTTGAGTCATACTTACGGACTGTATTTTCCTTGACCAGTTGAACACTGCTAAGTGACTGAATCAAGCGAAAACTTATCAACGCTTAATTTCGACACTATAATCCCTGTCCCAAGGCGTACCGGGATATGAAGCCAATCAAGTGAAGAGTTACAGTGTCTCAAGAAAAAGCTTATTGATTTTTTGTAGTAGAAGTTGCATAAACCGCAGGCCGTTGTGAATAGCACTGGAAGATAGCTCGAACAGACAGACGACAGGTTATGTAGAAACGGCTGTGACCTCAAGACGAAGAATAGTTTCATGACGTAGAATATGTACGATCCAGGATTGTCTATGCACAGCCCGGCAAAGCAGAACGCTGAATATATGAATCTGGACATTGTAGTAAGGGGTGAGTGACTGAGAAAACTGTGTAGAAAATATAGTTTTGTTCTTTTGGCCACGAGATGTCATCATTCCTAAGGAGACGGCTTGCTTTCAGGCTGTGTGGAAATCGAGTTTTTCCATCCTAAATTTGAAACGTAAAAAAGCGACTGGGAATTGTTTTCTTGAATGTGATTTCCCAAAAACATTTAGGCAAAACTTACATCATTGATTGCTAAGTGAAACAGAAGCTTTTATTTCATAAAAGAAACAAAATGCCGTGCTGGCTTGAAGCTTGTCACAGATGGAAGTCCCGTCGCCGACGGACAACTACAATGGTCATTCTCATCTGTACTGGAAGCATTCATGGATTTTAAGCGAGACTTTGCTCTGCAAATGAAGCGAATCTATGTTGAAAAGCTGAGAAGTACTGAACGTCTGTCTCATCTTTATTTGGATCACCAACAGCAAACATCTCATGAAACTCCTGAGAGACTCGAACCCGCGACTTGCCGACCAGTACCTTGAACACTTGATCGTTCGGTCACGAGCGATTGCTTGCTGCTGATTCATGCTACTCTGACGTGTTTCCCCACTATCCGGTTTGGTTTGGTTTCTCTCCTAATGACTACGATCCCCCATCAAAAGAGCTAATATCCCCAGGGTGGAAGCTTTCTTCATGACTCCTGATGGTTTTTCTCACTACTGACAGGCACTCTACTCAGTAGTATCGGTAAAGTATTGTTTGACCGTAAGTAACACGGTCAACCTTACTTACCCAAACAAAATTCATGGAGTCCTAATTTAAGCAACACGACACCTTCCATGCTACGAGGAATTTGTCTAAAACACTACTGACTTACTAAACTGTTTCTCCGTGTGCGCAGCATTAGTTATTTGTGGTGGTGACGCAAGCTCAGTTGCTGTTGACCCTGTGTGCACAACCGTTTTCAATACTCATCACCTTGAAGGCTCAATAATACACGGCAGCCTTCCACATGGCCCTCTGATTCCTTGAGAGAATGATTTATTGATCCCGATACCACGATACTGTTGATTTCTGAAAGACACCCTTGCATTTTATGGTTATCAATGCTTTGCTGTTTGTGTTTCGAACTGAACAGGGTCTGGATGGACCTCCGGGACCTAGGGGAGAAAAAGGCCTACCTGGACGTCATGGCGACAGAGTACGTTTCGAGTGCAATCCTTCCTCACACAGTGATATTTGTTTACTGCGTCTGTGTCTTTCTTTACTGGATCACTAATTATCAATTTTTTTCAGGGTCCACCTGGTGATGCTGGAAACCCCGGATTGCCTGGTGCGCCGGTAAGTTTCTGAGATTTGCATGATCCGTTCAAGTGGAATTTTACGTAAATCCAGTCGTCTTTCTTTCATGCTACTCTGACCTGTTTCCCCACTATCCAGTTTTGTTTTGTTTCTCCTCTACTGACAGGGATCCCCCATCAAAAGAGATAATATCCCCAGGATGGAAACTTTCTTCATAACTCCTGACGGTTGTTCTCACTACTGACGGGCACTCTACTCAGTAGTATCGGTAAAGTATTGTTTGACCGTAAATAACATGGTCAACCTTACTTATCCAAACAAAATTCATGGAGTGCTGATTTAATCAACACGACATTTTCCATGCTACAAGGATTTTGTTCAAAACAGTACTGACTTACTAAACTGTTTCCCAGTGTGCGCATCATTAGTTATTTGTGGTGGTGACGCAAACTCAGTTGCTGTTGACCCTTTGTGAACAACCATTTGCAATACTCATCAAGTTGAAGGCTCAGTATTACACGGCAACCTTCCAAATGGCTCTCTGATTCCTTTACAGAAAGACTTATTAATCCAGATATCACGATGCTGAGAGAAACATTTTCATTTTATGGTTATCAATGCTTTGCTGTTTGTGTTTCGAACTGAACAGGGTCTGGATGGACCTCCGGGACCTAGGGGAGAAAAAGGCCTACCTGGGCGTCATGGCGACAGAGTAAGTTTCGAATGCAATCCTTCCTCACACAGCGATATTTGTTTACTGCTTCTGTGTCTTTCTTTACTGGATTACTATTTATCGATTTTTTCCAGGGCCCACCGGGTGATGCTGGAAACCCCGGATTGCCTGGTGCACCGGTAAGTCTCTGAGATTTGCATGATCCGTTCAAATGGAATTTTACGTAAATCCAGTCGTCTTTCACAATTAGACCAATCGATATTCAAAAGGAGCAAGACATTTTGCGACAAATACACTCATTTGCAAATCAGTTTGGTTTCCACGGGAGACTCAAGTGAATCTCATGTCTATGTTGTTCTTCAACTGGATGTGCTGCACACGGGCCGCTTCATGTTTCAGTTGATACGATATTCGAGATATCGCAGTATGTTTTTATAAAGGTTGCTGTCAAAGAGTTTTCAGCAACCTTGTGAGTAGTTTCCTTTCTGAGCAAGACACTTGTTTTCACTGGCATCTTAACTTATCCACATTACACACCGTCAACTCGTATGACGATCACCTGATATCACAGTCATACAGCATGCATGCATTCGAAATATGCACGACTGCATTGGCAAGCAGTGGAACTGGGTAAAAACACAAATGCTAAAACTTTAGAAAGCATTGTACACATAAAATACTTAAGCAATACGATAACAATCTCTGTATCCCTCTCTCTCTCTCTCTAGACTGGTCATAGTCGTCCAGAAACTCATTCTGTACACGTTTCGGTTCGTTTGTTTACTAAGCCACTAGACCACCAGTCATGATCATATTTTTTCGCAGGGCAAGAACTACCTACCTTTCTATGTGCCCGGAAAAAATGAAATTTATAGTTTGTTGTACTGCTAAGTGGTTAGAGCATGAATTTACTGTCCGGAAGATCAGTGGTTCGAACCCGACCTCTGCTTCTCGACTTCCGCTGACTAGGCTTGGGCAACTTGGCAGTATCCTAGCCCTCGTGCTTCCTTCGGGTGGCATGACAGCTAGGCACCGAAAAAGTGTTACAGCTAAACCATTTGTTATTATTTTTGTACTTCTTCTCAATTTAGGGAGCCAGAGGTTTTGATGGGGAACCTGGTCGTCCAGGGGTTCCTGGAGAGAAAGGGGACCAAGGTATTCCCGGAGCTGATGGACTTCCTGGTTTCCGTGGCCCCAAAGGAAAACCTGGGGTGAGTTTTCAGCCTTTTAGTGTTTGAGTCACAACAATGAGTTTTGTTTGAATGGTCGCTGAAATCTCTAGACAGTCCGTTTTGTACTTTCGTCCCCTAATCTCGAACAGTGTTATTTCCTAGTTGAACTCCAAAGAACATGTATGTTGTGACACGCATTTATCGGTAGATTAAGTCGATGTTGACGAGGAACACTTGGGTGAAATTCATCTTGGCCTCGTATTCATACTACTTTCTTCTTCGTCCTGTGTGTAAAATAAGTGCGCAGCATATTTTTATTTGAGCTCAGAACCGCAGTTTCTTCGAAGAAAACATCAGAGAAATATTGACTTAGAAATCATGGAGGACAATGGCTTGTCCCGAACTCCAATGGCTTGAGTGTGTTGGTTTGTATACCACGTGATCTTACTACTCTCTGTTTGAGGGAACATTGTAGTAATATGTGAACTTGTACAATACTTACAGATGTTAACAAAACCCATGTACAATATGACGCTTGTAGAACCCGGGGTGCCTTAACGGGTTTCACGGAGCTAATAGACACAGACCACAAGTATGGAAAGACAGGAGTAAGGAATTCTATACTTGGGATATTGGAAGGCAATGCAATTGGCAGTTATTTAGACGAAACACATTACTCATAATGTTGCCGAAGACCCTTCGACAACCCACAACCGGTTTCGCCCTTCTTGGAGCTCATCCGGTAGGCGCTGTGCCCGAGTTTCCCTCAACCTTATGTTCTGCTTGAACTCAAATTGACAGATTTCGACAATTGCCCTCACTGGCAACAGGACTCTGATAAACGATTGATGGGAGCCACGAGTCTGGGTGCAAAACATGCCGGTTTAGGCAAGGAATACACAAGAACATGCGTTCAGTAGTGGCATATTGTGGCAATTCTGAGGGTGGGAGTTCGTGGAGGGTAGATGTAACAATCACTGTGGCAATCTGTTTGTGGGAACCTAAATGATACACTTAAATTATTTTTCTAAAACAATCCAAACGATGTACAGGCGAAGAAGAGGTAGTCCTTGTGGGCCGTCAAACTATTAGGATGAAATCACTTGACAGTTACGAATGAGCGCAAACATGCCGAACATATAGAAGGGGTTGCGGACAACGGGTGGGGGACAAGTGCATTTCACGTCGTTCTGTGCGGTCGGACACAACGATACATGGACCAACAAGAAATCACATATGGACTGGAGTGGCTTCGAGCACGTCACCTACAGATTCGTGCTGGATGGAATGACCTTGGTCACGTGGCTTGTGACCAAGTTGGTTAGGCAATGAAATAGTCGCCTAACCGACCACGTTCGATTCCTGGCAAGACTAACCTTCTACGGCAGGGACACCAAGTTGTGACCGTGACAGTTACACACAATGCTGAACAGACATACACTGAACCGGTTTCCATAGAGAGACCGCCACAGTGATTGACTACCCCCCCGCCACACACATCCCCATGAGTTACTACATTCCCCTTCCACTGGTCACATGTTCGTATGTATGCCGTACGCTAATCAGCATGTCTTGGAATTACACTCATGGTTCTCGGTGCCCCATCTACTGTTTTTCAGAGTCTTGTTGTCTGAGAGAATGCTGATACCTCAGCCACCAAAAGTCCCAAGTACAGAATTACCTACAGGGAATTTCAGAAGGATTGTGTTCGAAAATTAGACAGTGGCAACGTTGATTCGTTCAGCCGATGGAACGTAGATCATTCCAATAAATTGTAGTCGATCGACTAAGTGCGGACCTCAAACATGGTGTGCACACTCTGAGCACCGACTATAGGTGTATTTACTGCTGACATTCTTGCCGAAACGGCATTTAATTTTTTCCAAGTTTCAGCGCAGCGTCAACTAATTTGGTGATCCTGCGTATCAGTCCATTTAGTTCGTCTAATAAATGCCTTCGATAGAGTCCTTTATTCGAATTCAACCATTTCACGCAACAGTTTGGGCAGGAAATGGAACAATCAGTTTCATATTTTCAGTGTGAACTCGACCATAACAGAGTGGTCAAGGCCCGCGCCAATACTGGGGTTCTGCAGAACTTACCTGTCAAATAGCGTGACAACAACTTGGCGCGTTCCCGGTGAATTCGTGATGTCGCTGCACCCTTTCTGTCTCGAAGGCTGAGGACGACAGAATGCGTACTTAGAGACTGTATGCTATACGAGTCTACCATAGAAACCAACCCACTAGATGGTACGAATCAATGTAGGGGCTCGGTGAGTGGCCACTATACCTGGAAGTCACGGTCAAACAGGACGACATCTTTTCAACAGGTGATCCTACCGCAATTGCAGTTTAAGAGTTGTAAACAGGCATAAACCGAGCATTTACTGCTGCCTGAAATCTGACACGGTGTCGGAGGGTGGAAGCTCTGCATGGTATAACGTAGCCAGTCAACAGCACGAATAAATGATATTCTCGCCTCCCGCGGTAAATCGTGTCCCATAGGCAAAAGCCCTCTTCAAAAGAGTTACTCTTGGGGTACTGTTGTATTTCCACCTGACTGTCAGTATGGTGTTATTGATCCACTCGCTGTCGATTCATGTGATCACTGTTTACACAGCTTCTTCTATTCAGCAAACAGATACAGCTGGTCAGAAGGTCATACATACTGGAAGCTGTAGTGGAACCCGTCAGCTGGTTGAACCACAAGTGTTTCCTATTATTTTCGGTACTGTCCATCCTTCGAGTTCCATTTATTGGAATTGTAAGAGCATTACTAAGGGCGAAACTCCTCGGAATACGGGCCACCTCATCTTCAGAATCACCAACTGAAAGCAAGGAGAAGCTCTGTTTATGAGTTTATCTAGGGGAAGCCTAGATTACCAATAACAGAGGGTTGATCAGGTGGTCGGCGGTCTGTTCACCACGCTCGGCAATCAGCACCCAACTGCGAACTGATGATGTCATCTCAAGGTTTGCAAGCCAATGGTCAAGTTCGGTGAGCAGATCAACGAGGATTAGAACAACCGATTCACCCGAGCTGTTACACATTTGCCGGCTGATTCACTATTAGTCACATTTATTCCGATTGCAACTGTTTTACCTGAAATCTGTGCTATTTGGAACAAAAATGCTTAGTGTCTCCATTCTAATCAATCACGATGTAACCACCATTCCTACATTCCCACATAAAATATCCACACATAGGGCAAACGCTTCTGCGCTGGGCCAAAAGGAAGACAAGGAGAAAAAGGTTTCCCGGGTTCTATGGGTGCACCTGGATTTCCCGGTCCAATGGGAGTTATCGGAATCGCGGGAGAAAAAGGATTTCCGGGTCCAGTCGGTCAGCCCGGTTTGCCTGGTCGCCATTGCACGGAAGGACAGCCTGGCTTACCTGGCCCCAAAGGAGAAACAGGTATGCTGGTTGGTTGCACCTTGTTGTTTATTTGGTTAGCTGCACACTTCGTGCTATAACGCCTGCTCGATGAACTGAATTCTCTTAGTAAGAGGATAACTTTCTTCACCCTATTCTTTCTGCCTTCATAACTAAAGGATCCCCACGAATAAGCATGTTTTCGTTATCGGAAAAATTCTGAATCGCCACTAGTTAACCATCGGTCTGCCAAAACGGGTGAGAAATCTCCAAATGAATTTCCCACCGCAAGCACTCAGTCTCTTTTTCGAATAACAGCGAAGGACTGTTCTGTGTAACTTTACAAGGCAATCCGTACTGTTGTATATCTGAACTCATACTCAGTGCACTGTAGAGTTTACTGATGAGGCGGCAGTGTGTAACTTTCAATGGGATCATAGTTAATTACAATGAGTTACCGACGGTCCACGAATTTATGCCATATGGGCTAGGAAATGGAAGGATCCTAAAACGTCATAGTTTGTGGAAGATTCCTGAGCTTATCCACCCAGATATTGACAATAACTTGCACATCCCAACCTGAAGGAGCAGCAAAGTCCGCTACCTCGGGACCCGACTGAATTAAGCCTTCCGCTTCAGGGTTGTTGAACAGTTGAATTACTCTGTTTTGAATCATTACTGGAAGAATTTCCAAATTGGTGTTCGGCATTCACTCCTAAAGTCACTACCAGTAGTCGTGTATAAAATGGAATGGATCCTAAGGGAATGACGTGAAACTTTCATTGAGGCTACTTCCTCAGCCATCAGTGGAGAAATAAAACAAAAATGATTCAAGGACATCATTAAGGTCGATCAATCATTTAAGCAGGATCAACCCCGTAGTTATCTTTCGAACAGTGGCACCACCTGGGACGGCGCCATCAATCAACGCTGACAGTACCATTGCCAATTATAATATGCTACTGTCTATCAAACAGTAGTTAGGGTTTAACACTGCTTTACTGATATCCGTCGGGCACTTTTTGTGCCTGGTGAGACCTAGATGTGGTCTTTCCAAAAGACAAATTCGGTCCAACACAGGATAGGTCAATAAATTATCCCCCTATATTTTTTATACTGTCACATGCTGGTAGTCGTAAGGAACGGTGCATCTCAGAGAAAATACCTTGATGAGGACGAAGCTCCGGGAATAGAGTTTAACAAGTGGTATAACCATAGTCCTTATTGTTCTACTTTTCGGGCATTAGTAATGAAACCCTAACAACTCAGTTAGTGGTGTGAATCACGATTTGAATGACTTACTTAATCCTTGTTTTTTCGTCCACTGACAGGTCTCCCAGGATCTCCAGGTCCAGTTGGAGGGCCTGGTCCTGAAGGAAAACCTGGACCACGAGGTCCACCTGGAGACACTCCTGAGCAAGTTCTACCCGGGCCTCCAGGATATCCAGGTCCTCCCGGTTCATTTGGGCGCAAGGGAGCCAAGGGTAATATGGGTGAGCCTGGTGAGAAGGGCTTTCGAGGAACTGGAATACGTGGTCCAGCCGGCGAAAGGGGATTACCAGGTGACCCAGGGTCGGATGGAAGGCCTGGAATTCCTGGATTACCTGGACTTCCTGGACCAAAAGGTGGGCATCCCTGTTGAAGTTATGTACCTGTTAAGATACAGTGAGCCGAAGAATAACCGCACTGTCTAGCAGGCCAACGCCACCGCCACCAATAATCGCTGCAAGTTTGCTCTGGATAGACGTTACCTGAAGAGATCGTCCAACGTTGCTCCACAGTTTTAGGAGGTCAGATTTAGTAGTGAGGCAAGAATGAGACATTCTCCAGTGGTTTTTAAATAATTATTATTAGTATTTTATTAGAACATTCCGCTCGCCTTTATGCATATTTATAATCAGCCGAACGGAGTAGAACACTGTCTCATGGCAAATTTGGCTCTTTTGCTGATCTTCTGTATAGGTCGACCACTAAATCTGCTTGATAGCAGAACAGTATGAATCTGTCACAGATGTTTGACGTTTGACCGAATGGCAAGCAACCATTCTCCAGTTTAGGTATAACGTGACTACATGTCTGATGTTGAATGTGGTTAGGGATATTTGTGTGGCATTCACCGCATTCTACCTATTTCCTGAATGCATTATTCCAAGGGAATTTTCGGTTTCGGGATATCTCACCTGAGTCAGAGTTATCCATGAAGTTAGAAACAACCTCGTGCTAATTAGGTGTCATTCATTCGTCATAGATCGAAATGCTTGACAAAAAAATCGCATGTCACCTGCTGGAAAATAAGTTGAACATTTTCAGAAATTTCTTTTCTGGCACAAGGAAACCAGGGGTCGGAATAAGGTACTGCGGCGTTCCTCAGACAAATGGTTGCGCATCTCGAAGCAGTCAACTAAACTTTGCTATGCAGGTTTCTAACGGTCACTGTGTTCAGACTGCGCAACGGAACAGTTGGTCATCCGTAACGGAACTGTTGGCGTTATAAGTAACTGAAGTAATTCATGTCATCAAATATCAACATATTCTAGGTTCGATTCCTGTGTTCGTTGGCCTTCATTAATGCGTTGCGCTTCCACGCTTTCTCCGGACAGGACGGAGTAACCTCACATGTTTGGCCTGTCCTGATGGTGAACCTGGCAGACGTGGTGAACCCGGAATTCAAGGAGATCCAGGGTTTTCTGGATCCCCTGGACTCGCTGGAGCGGATGGTGACATTGGATGGCCTGGCGACCCCGGTCGCGATGGTATGCCTGGTATGCCCGGTAGAAAGGTTAGTATGAAGCAAGTTTTCTCACCAGTTTTGTTCTTTTAACAAATGATCTGTTTCAGTCTTTTTGTGGAGCGATGCAGTCGTTGCTTGGAATTTTTAATGCATCAAGACTGGGCTACGGAAGTTTAAACCCATGCATATAGCAAACTACTGTTCACATAAACTAACCTGAATTGACCTGACAGATATGGAGAAGAGTACTTAGTTTTTGAAAGATTTACTTTGCCATCGTTTTCCGTTTGCGGGAAAAGTGCAAGTAGGACAGATATCTAACTGACTGTTCTTCTGAAGGATACCCTGCCAGTGGGGAGAGTGCTCATCAGTAAGAGGTATCT
The DNA here is from genome assembly GCA_003604175.2 of Clonorchis sinensis. NCBI lineage: Eukaryota > Metazoa > Platyhelminthes > Trematoda > Opisthorchiida > Opisthorchiidae > Clonorchis > Clonorchis sinensis. The sequence goes on from CM030374.1 coordinate 14,047,733, forward strand.
TTCAGCCGTAACGATCCATCGGATATCCGTTAGTGAATGCATTAAGGAAGTACCCATTTTTGTGAGCAGGTTGTAACTTTAACCAAAGCGTGATCTAGCCAGCCTTCGTAAACAACGGATCAGTGTTTTTCCGCGGTCATCAGTATCCCGAAATTCCCTGACTCTGTCTCCTACTGTAGCAGTGACACATTTACGCCGTGCAGCAGATCATCTCTCTGTATCATATGGGCTTCCAGAAAATGTGGTGTAAATTTTGTTCGTCCAACGAAACGATGGGTCAGTATATGTAGCTCTGTCAGCCTTGAATTCAATGGCCTTGATATATTGTTAAGGGAAATGTGTGTGCTGAGCGTCGAACAACACTGATAAACTCAAAACCCAGTTGCAGGCCAACCAACCTCAGAGTTTATAAATTTCTCTCAGATATATATTGGAAAGGTCACGTGTTCACGCGCACAAATGACTTGGCGATTCGGCGTTGAAGCGGTTCTTCATGTGAGATTCCCAACCTCACTCTAGTCGATTTACTCCACGCATGATATCACCACAAAAATGTAAGCGGTAGCCTGTCAGTCATGAAGTTGCTCAAATGAGAAGGGACTTGCCACAACCAGACAAACCATGTAAACGTCGGTGGGAGGACTCGATAGCTATTCCAAATAATTGCTCAGCACATGCTTCTCGCATTGAATTCAGCCTAACCAATCACGTGACGTGCGGGATTGCTGCTCACCTCTCCGCTACAGACCACCGTATCGAACTGGCTGAGTCATTCAGCATGACGTATCGAGTGCCATCAAATCGCCCCAAAATCACTAGACCAAACGTACTCGCGATCACCATTCGATTACACCAACCAGCTGCAATTCTCAGTTAACCCCGGTTGAGTGATTTAACCAATCCCTTTTTTACCGCACGCTTTACCGCCTGGCCTGTTTTTAGACAAACTTTTAACCGTCTATTCCATTTGTTACCGCATTTGCCACTTGCGATTTTATCGATCACAAATGTTCGAAACGCCTGGTGTTGTGTAATAGCATAGCGTAAACCGTCAGAAACTCTGGTAAGTAACAGTTTCCGACTTCATCGTGTTCTGAACACCTGGAACGAAAGAAAGGGTCCAGTTAGATAAATCAATAAATTTAATTGCACCGACTAACTCATTAAAATGTCATATTTCGGCATTTATGGACACGATACTTATTCCGATTTGCATGAGTAGTTTAGACGGTCACTTTAACAGATGTACTGATTCCGTGATGCTCAAAATCGAAATTGACGTGGAGGACTTCCAGCTGATTGAGTGATTGAGTATGGAGTGGTTGAACACAAATGTTTACAGTTCTCATTTGGTGCAGTTATTCTTCGACACAGTTAAATTCATCTGGTTGGCCTGCTGAGCTGGCCTTCTGGTGAGTTTCCAAACAAACGTTTTCGCTTTGTAAGCGTAGTTCAGTGTTAATGACATGATTGGAAGACATTCTACTGAGTGTCTTGGTTCTTAACAAGTCACCCGCTAGAGTTATCCTTCAAACACCAAATCTTGTCAAACAAGCTCAGGGACCAAAATCTGATAGATATCGACTATTTTTCTACGGTCCTGCAGTCCTACATAAGACGCGCTGGTCACCTTGCCAGCTTTGGTAAGAGTCACTCGAAATATTACTGGAACGAAAATAGGGAGGTAGGAACTCTACGATTCAGTGTGTGGTACGGCATGGTTACGGTATGTCAGTGACGAACGAATCGTACGTTTGTGCGTACACTTTGGCTTCGTGTTCACTGGTACCAAACAGAAACGAAAGTGGTCCGATGCCCCCGTAACTGGCAAAATTTGATCGAATGCTTATACCAAAAGGAAGAAGTCAAAATCAATAAGATAGGTTTCCGCAGCTTAAGGGTGATCGGAGCGTTTGTTCCTTCACGTCCACCTGAAATATGCTTGGCACTGTCATGGTGACATGAAACAGCAGTATACTATGGTCGACCGACATCAAGCAATATGATACAATGTCCACAATTTTACAGGAACCCTTTAATCACAACGATTTTCAATGTATAAAACTTACAATCGGTTTTCTCCTTGCAATTCCATTTTGTAGGGTAAACCCGGGTTTGATGGATCGTTTGGCGAGAAAGGCGATAGGGGTGAAAAAGGTTTAGTGCGTATCGTTCAGGAGAAGATTATACCTGGTGAACGTGGTGAAGACGGTCGACCAGGAGAGAAGGGTGAATCGGGCGATCGAGGTATTCCAGGTTCGTTTGGATACATCGGTGATCCTGGTCCACCCGGTCGGAGGGTAAGTGTGTTTTTCTATTTGAAATAGGTGTGATGAAAGTTGGAACACTGGTTGTTTATTACTCTCAAGTGCGGATTAAAGGAGAAGGAAGGATGTAGAATCAGAGACATCTTGTCGACCGATGGCGCGCACGCGGCAAAACTCAGAGAACAAATGTGTTAGATTCGCGGTGGTTTGTCTCTTCTGCAAAGGTATGGACACAACCAGAATTAGAGCAGAAATCATTGCTTATAACGAAGAGAAACAGTGTAAAAGGACACTAGTGTTGACCCTATGGATCTGTCAGGAAGGTCAGATTCCCGAAAATAGTCCCGAAACTTACTGAGACACTCAAAGTCCACCAGTAGAGTAGCCTTCAAGAGCCCAGGCCCGAAAAGCCCGCTTCCGATTGGACGTCCAGGCAGCCAATCAATTCGGCAATCGCCGACGGGTGCTCAGGTGTGCCATAGTAGCACGGTCGACCATGACGAGTGTTCAGTCAAGCCACAGAAGCACGATTGACGATAAAGAGTGTCCAGGCACTTCGTAGAAGCACAGTCAATGATGGTGGGTGTACATCAAACGCAGATCAGATAATCTGGATCGATGTCAAAAGTGCCTTTTAAATACCGCGAGGCCCCTTGTAACTTTCCACTGGCTTGTTCGCAACGAAGCTGTTGCGTTCCTTGTCGGCGAGTCTTTTTTCGACACTAAGGCTCGACAGAGGGGACAGCAGTTTGACATAACACGATCCGATATGGAGAACAAATAAGGTTTACCTGAATCGAGTTGTTTTTCAGGTGTCGCATACCAGTTCTACAGGTCTGGGTTCAGTCTGTACATAAACAGCTATCCAATCACGCCGTCACACAATACTCACACAATACTCTTTAGGAACACCGAGACACATCAGTTTTATTCCATTAGACGAGTCTAAGGCAGAAAGCTATGTGTTATGCGTACGTCGGTGATTTACCAGTTCAACGATACCGCCTAAACCCACATTGGTAATGGCTCAGGAGGCCGCTTTTTCCGGATGACATGGGGCTTGTTTGGTCTCCAATGACACGGTGGAATGCCGTTTCCGGTATTTGTATTTCTATAAGGAAGAAAACACATCAGAGAAGGTCCTTCCATCGTAATAGGTAAGAGCGAGGAACGTTTGTCTGACAAAAGTGAATGGAGAGTCTTCCTGTATGCCAGTTAGCTTTAATTTGTCTGGTGTGCCTTTGCAACCTTCCCAGATCAGGGGTTCTACTCACTGCGACGACTTTTTATGCACGTTTTCAGACAACTATTAGTGCAGAAAATAGTGCTCACAACCAATGAACTTTAGGCAAAATGAAGTCCAGTCCAGTCCCGTAATTTGACAACATCCTCCCCAACTTTCAGGGCTTTCCAGGACCACATGGTCCAGTGGGTGCACCTGGCGAGGATGGATCTCCCGGATTTCGTGGTGACCCTGGCGTAGACGGTCGCTCAGTGGATGGCATGCCTGGTGAGCCTGGTACCCCAGGGTATCCTGGCCTCAAAGGTCGACAAGGTATACCTGGAGCAAAGGGTTACTGTGATCGGGTGAGACCACAAATCACGAAGGGTAAGTTCTGTTCATGATTTCACGTGATGAGTGGATCTTAATAAGGTTTTCATGCATGCATCGATTATTACTGCGATTACTACTACCATCAAAACGCTCTTCAGGTTACCAAGGCGAACCTGGATTTCGTGGTGATCCTGGCCCTGCCGGTGAACCGGGAAGCAGAGGAGAAAGGGGAATAAAAGGTAAGCTAAATCCTAGCGAATCACAGACCTAGATCTTCTGCTATCATAGGTATGCCTATTGATACTATGTGTTTCTATACAAGCCCCAGATTTTTAAATACTACGTTACGTTATAAGGCATGCAAGCTGCGTTACTTACTTAGAAATAAGTAGATTAAACCGAGACTCCTCGTTTGAAAATTTCGGGATGCTTTCCAAACTTCCAAAATTATTTGAAGTACAAAAACTGTAAAGTTGGACTGCAGTTCCGCTTTTTTCCTGGGCAACAACATTTACGTCCTTCTATTCGCTTGTGCATGAAATAACTTTGTACAATGCTGAGGTATATTTTCATTTCCGCCTCTGATTCTCTCACATTTTGCTCCATCGTTCATTTGCCAGACCCGAATCGTCAGTCATAATATTTGAAAGAATGAGTGCTGAGTAATGAGGCTACAAATTCTCCAAATCACTGGTCCACTGGAGATCTGACAACCTCCATGAGAACAAGCAGGGAACTTACTGGCAACTTCTAAGCATACAGAGACTAGTCATTGACCTTGTTTTCAGGCGCCAGCTCGAAATTCATTTCATGATTAATGCCGCCTGACAGAGACAAATTGGCTCGCGGAACACAGCCGACTCCCTATAGCGCTAATACAAAGAGGTGGACAGGACTTATCAATCTAGAAGAAGGAGTTGGGCACCATTTTTTGTGCCTCAGTGGAATCAGTCACCACATTTTCTTGATTGTTTTGGCCGCGGAGGTCTTTCTAAGCAATCCGAACGGTTTTTAAAACTCATTCGCAAGTATAGGTAGTGTTGGTTTATTAGTTCAAACCGATATTTTGACTGGCCAAATGTCTAACTCGGCCAGAGAGGTAGGGATGTAGACTGACGCACCGTTTTCCATCTCCTCCCTTTAGTGGTTTCAACTAAGCCCTCGTCCTTACAACTTACAACTGGTTCGGTGGTCAGCTGATGTTTTCATATTTATCGCAATATTATAACTTTAATATTTACCTATTGTTACTGGCCATCTATTCGTCGCTCAGGTGGAAGTGGTTTTCCTGGACTGCGTGGAACAGATGGTGAGAACGGAACTGCCGGCATGCCTGGGATGAAAGGCTCCCCAGGATACCCTGGATCCGCAGGACCACCGGGTTATCCAGGTTCAGTAGGCATGCCTGGGCCTCCAGGACCTCCTGGCGACATGGGCAGGCCTGGAGAGAGTGGATATATTGGACAGAAAGGTACGCACTGCGCTTTCGTACGATAATTGTACCCCGACTTCGTGTCCACATCTAAAAAACCGGACGTCTTTATGGGCCATTTCAACACTTTTTTACATTTCCCGATTTCAGGGCTACCCGGTGATATCGGAGAGCCTGGTCTAATGGCTCAACTATTGCGTGGAGAACCTGGGTTCCGTGGTCTACCAGGATCGATGGGCATACCGGGCATCAGTGGCATTCCTGTTGTCAGATTATGTTCAGACTGTTTGAAGGCGGACCTTCGTTCATTTTCCTTACTCAGTCTGGTAGTTTTTTCTACCGTTTCGCTGGAATTCAGTGTGATGTGTAACGGTTACGCTTCCGCTTAATTATGTTGCAGGTGGGGAATTTAGTGAGGACACCAATTAACCTCATGAAGGAGTGTTTGGAACAGAGCTGCTAACCTCAGGGCACAGGGTACACAGTCTAATTAAACAGCACTGTCTGCCGAGGTTCTAAAATTTACGGCCCCCTTCTTTGAATAATTGTTGCATTGTCTTCTTGTACAAACTGCTAAAGCAACGAATAAGAATACATCACGGGGAAAAACCAAGTTTCTTTCCAGGGATTTTTCCTGGAAAATTGAAAAAGGTAATGAAAGTTTAAGGTTTCAGTGGAACTCAGCGTAACCCTGTCTAAACTGTTCAAAGCAGATTGCTTTGTACTTCATCCCGTAACAGGAGCTTTTGAAGAATGCCTATTACTGGGACATTCCATTGAGATTGGATCACCTACGTTCTTTTATTTTATGCATTCAGGACTGCCTGGGATGAACGGTACAATGGGTCCAAAAGGATTTCAAGGTCCGAAGGGCGTCAAAGGAGTGCGGGGTCAGCCAAGTTTTGCAATTTTACCTGGTGAACCGGGAAGAAAGGGACAGAAAGGACTTCCAGGTATGTGACAAATTTCATCTAATCGTTATCACTTGAAATACTGAGGGGTTGTTCTCTGAGGTCTTTTCGCTCTGCTAAACATGTTAAAATTGTTTACAATGCTCTGGGTTACCACCAGGTGTTCCACACTCCTCAAAGTGCTCGATAGCCCATTGTTAGAGTGTTCTTCATCACGCGAGTTCTATCCGTATGCGTGATTTCTTCATGGTATTGTAAACCTTAGATTATGACTGATACAGTGTACGTTTTACACGGACGCCATCGTTATCCCCTCTTGTCCGAACAAACATCAGCCACACGTACGGCCGTTTGACGACAACTGAGCTGACATTTCTGTTCTGATCGAATACCCATGTAGCGGGAATATTGAATTGCAGAATAAGCTGCTCAAAAAACAAAACTATTTCGGCCCCACCATTGGGTGGATATAAATTTCGCACATTAACCATCTTCACATCGTTGGTTGTTCAGACTTATCCACCATTTTTCAGGCGTCTGGAGAGGCTTCTGACCAGGGGCCCCTTTAGGCCCGACCCGAAGACTTACCGGGTATTCGTTTCAATCATTGTTCAGGGGGTAAACAGTCCAGTTGTTTAGAAGTCCAGGTTCGATTCCAGTACGGCAGCGTTAAAATACATAGCCTGGCTGCAAGAGATAGTCATATATGGATGGACGTACTTCGATGAATGCCATTCACTAACTGAAAACCTTTCCTAAAATGCATCATAAACAATCCGTGGTCATGGCCGGGAAAAATTGTGTTGTTCCCTCGGAAAACCGAGTCAGATTGAAAAAAGCAACCCTTTGTTCCTGTTTTCCCAAAGAAATGTAATTGAAATTGATGGGCTTTCAATTTATTGCTTCTTCAAACCATTCCATGATATTTTCGTAGATAAATGTTATCACTAGTAAACAGACAAAACATTTGACTACTCACACATAAAATGACGTGAAGTGAAGAAAATACGTCTCGGTGTTATTGGCAAGATCGATAAAAACCAAACATTTTATCATGAGAATTCCTGAAATCTTTTGGGACCGATAAAAGGACGTTTCTACGCCTAAATGAGGGGACTGGTTTTGCTTGGGACTTTAGCGCATGCAAGCACGGAGGCTTCCTAAAGCGGACTTTTCACGATTGGTCATTCATCCAGAATGCTTGTTCTTCAAAGAGGAAATCACACTCAGAAGATAAAAACCGGCTCACTTGCATGGTTCTTCCACAAAGGGACAACTGTAAAAAAGTTTGACATAATTGTGATTGGCTTCGCTTATTTTATCTTTGAAGATAGCTTGCATTGTCAGTAACACTGAGCAAACTACGCTATTTCTTACACAAAGTAAACGTTATCAAGACTGATCAAACTTGCCTTTCTGGAGATTAACTAAAAATAAGCCAAATACATCACTAGTGGTCACGTTGCTGTTTGTGCCCTCCGTGTCTCCAAAAATATCCGTCACAGAAACGTGAGCAAACTTCCACTAGGCCGAAAAACTTGATTTTCTTATTCCCAAACTTGTGAAAACTTCTCATGTTTACCCCCATTATTACTTACCACACCACTTTAGGAACATGGGGACTAAAAGGTGAACCAGGTCGACCGGGTGAATGTTATCGACCTGGTGTTCCGGGAGATATTGGCCCCAAAGGTCTTCCTGGCTATCCGGGACCAATTGGTGAAGAAGGACTCCCAGGTGATCGTGGTGAACCTGGCATTGATGGACAAGCCTTTGCTCCAGGCCCCAAGGGTGACCGCGGTGAAGATGGATATCCTGGGTCTATAGGAAGGACAGGAATCAAAGGTGAACCTGGTAGGCCCGGACCGGCAGGTGCCAAAGGAATTCCAGGACCAATGGGGCCACCAGGGCAGCCCGGGTGGCCAGGTATGTACTAGTTACCTTTGGGCATAATTATCTATACATTTACTCATGTGGTCATTTGTATATATTTCTTTACTTCGCCTCCCAATTATCAATCCATTTGGTAGTTCCGTTATATCCCTTTGACGTAGAAATCAAACGAAACACTCCAAGTTCTCCACATCAGTCTGTAACCTACCAATTCTCATTCTCTCAAGCAAGTGCATTATAGACCTGGTGTTCGATGACTCAGAGGTACACATCACTGTTCCGTGTTTAGGAAACTCCTTGCACTCGAATTTCTCATAACTAGAGATGGGGTACATCGCATTTCAGTTTTCATTTATTGTACTCCTTTGTGCACGAGATGATCGACCGAGCTGTGAGCTGGACTAACTCCGGCCATCAGTATGGTTTAATTTCCCCTGGGAATAAACAGGCCTCTTGGCTCATAAAGTCAAAACAAAGTTTGGGCAAAGCCTTGCAAATTAATTTTAACCTGTAAGCGAACTTCTGAGCTGATGCTCAGTCGTGGCAAGACACCCTGCTCTAGTTGCATGTTAAAACCGTTTCTGGGAGAGGGCTTATCGGTTTAACGCGAGAGAAGTGTCCACTGAGTTGTCTGCCTTCAACTTGAAACACTGCATCAGCGTGTCATCAGCGTGAACTCATTCACCCACAAGTTGACGAGTCGAATTTAATCGTGTGTAAATAATAGCCAAACACGTTCGTCACCTAGCAGCGCAGTTTTCCTCTTTATTAGCTGCTGACCAGGCTGCAACTGGCTTGCACATGTTTTTTCACCATTCAAGGTCACATTGTCCATGCGCGGTTAGGATGGTGATGAAAGTTCGTAACCCAAATACCAAGACTGGTTAGCAGATCAACTGTCGCCTTGTCAATAAACGCGAGCCACCAATAGGTCGACATACTGTCAACAGTTTTCCTCCAAGAGGGCTTTTTACGGCCTCTGTACCTAATATTCTTGCCTAGTTCAACAGACTGATTCCAGCACTCCAACCACCCACCGTTCAAAAGTGTCCCAAAAGGCGGATCATCTTTTAGCACTGTACACGTCATCTGTCATGGCACCACCGCCAGAATGGTTGTGTTTGGAGAGCAGCCAAAAATAATCGATCACGGTTAATCGAGCCCATCGACCATGACATCTGGACCCTGAGGAAAAACATTCCACCTGATCAATATGACCTCAGTGAGCACATCTTATCCTTGTACTAAGCTATTCAGTCCAAACTAAACAGAGTACAGGAGCGAAAATGCAGACGTTTTATGTGCTTCACTTGTTCTGCTGGAAATCCCTATAAGTCTGAGATCAAAATAGGTGCACGAGAAAATGCCGTTTTTCGTGCGTACAAAAAAGCACATCAATTTTAGTTATACCGTTCTTTGTACACATTTTCCAAACCTTTATGTCGATCGTTCTTTAAAATGCGCTGATAGATACACCAGTCCTAGCTCAGAAACAAGCCATATGAATTTTAGCTCAGATTGTTCAAACTCTAGGTACGATAGTGGAGTAAACACACTTACTATAGGTTGGTGGATACTAGGGTCAGCAGCGCATTACGCAGCGAAATGTTGGATAACGTCTTTTAGCAATGATCTGCTGTCCTATCACATCGAAAGAAGCTAGGCGTTTATGGATAAACCGATTTGTTGTAGCTGATTGCGAGGTTTGTAAAATTCACATTCTCAGTACTCTCGTTTGAGCAGACCTCCTTCTTCCCTGGCGCAGCCATTGTGGTAGGTCGAAACAAAACGGAGAACGTACTAGACTCAAGTTCCCCTCTTATCAGAGCTCATCAGTAGTGTATATCTTTACCCGTGTTGGGGTTTGAACTCGTGCACGTCATTTATTCCGTACTTTTACCATCGAATGACTTACTCCATACAATCCACTTTATTTTCACATTCAGGTAGGCCTGGGTTAGACGGACTTTCAGGAATTCCAGGTGAACCAGGCCGATCTGTCATCAGTCGTCCAGGTATAAGAGGAGAACCGGGCATTCCCGGTCCGCCGGGGAGCCCAGGTGAAAAGGGCATTGCAGGCATGGACGGAAAAGTTGGTAAACCGGGAGAAAGTGGTGCATCCTCCACCGGACGCCCCGGTAGCCGTGGTATGCCTGGACCACCTGGTTTACGAGGTGAACATGGATTTCCAGGCCTACTCGGACAGCCTGGTCCCGAAGGACTACCTGGGTCGTTTGGTTTCCCCGGACCGAAGGTATTTTTGTCCATACTTCTTGTTATGCTATCTGACTCTCTACTGGCGAGTGCCAGTTCACACACACACACACACACACACACACGTACAAACATACTAAACCTAAGACTGAGCAATTGCGAGTCCGCTTTCTACTCATTCTAAACTCATGGTTTGGATTATTACTTATTCAGGAAAATTGTTCTCTATAAAACGCGTAAGTAAATCATTATTTTATCCTTAACAAATATACTGAGAATTGCCCGAACGAAGAGAATCCTCTAGGTGTAAACTTGACAGCTGAACACACTTAGCATCCACAGAGTACGGCCAAGAGTTACGTAGCCCTTTCCCTCTGCATCTGTTTGATGGAGCCAAGAAGTGAGTGTAACTTTTCCAAGTAGCATTCATCGCTCTATGGTTCCGAAGTCTGATCATAGCTACCAATGTATATTAGACTGTTTTTCAGCTGAAACAAAGCCCATTTGCCAGTCCTGGACTGTCGTTCCCAATCGTTTTCCACATTTAATGACATATTCGCAAATTACATCTAATGATTTTATCACATTCCACGCGAACAGTAAGAACCGGTGTCCAGGATTAGAAAGACTTGTTTACCTGCTCTCCGGTGACTTGCTTTTTTTTGCTCTCACACGATTGTGAGTTCACACGATGGCAGTAATTAGTCACATGGCTGTAGCTCGCTGGTTTTGGGGCCAGGGATACAAAGAACTGACGCGAACAATCTGGGTCCGCTAACCTTGTCAGCTAAGAAAGTGGGCCTTGTCGCAAGGTAACCGGTATGCAATTGCCACCAATATCTCGGTGCCTCACAACAGCACTGGAATAAAGACGAAAGGTCTCATGTTTCGATCAAGCAAGTCTGCTTCTAAAGCAGTTAACGATCCATCCTCGCCTACAGAAGTTTGTTATTTCTGTTGATATGCACAGTAACCTTGGGTGGATTTGAAAACACGAAAAATCCTAATTTCTTCACCCAATCTTCTAGGTTTTCGAGATGTATGCTTATTCAACCAGCTCCTCGAGATGGCCACCTGAGCCCTCACCTGAATGAGTCATGTGATTGCTAGACTTTTATTCATCTTTGCCTAGTCTTCCAGCTCCCATCTCACCCTTTCTGTTTAAATCCATTTAGGGTGACAGAGGTTTACCCGGTAGGGATGGTGGTGAAGGGATCGACGGTCGACCCGGTCCCAGAGGTCAAACTGGTCAGATGGGACCACCTGGTGATATTGGAATGCGTGGTGATATAGGACCTCGTGGGGAGCCTGGGCAATCTCCACTTCTGCATCCAGGATCTCCCGGTCCAGCTGGTTACAGAGGACCTCCAGGCTATCCTGGTCCAATTGGACAACAAGGCGATAAAGGATTTCCAGGTGAGAAATTTGACCAGCTATGCTTTAAAATATATTACAATCAACGCTAGGAGAAGTTACCTGGCGCATAGTTGAAAAAATCTATCAGAATTTGGTTAGAAGAATAGGAAAAACCGTCTGTGAATACTTTTGTAAACATCATTTACGATAGGCAATCTGTGTACCAAAATGCCGTGTGAATTATTTATAGGTTCTGTGGGACCACCTGGTGAGATTGGATCTGCCGGTCAGCCCGGAATCCCAGGCTATCCTGGAATAAAGGGCAGAGATGGACAGCCTGGATTTCCTGGCACCCCAGGCATGCCAGGACCGATTGGACCCGGTGGAGCGCGAGGTATTCCCGGACCACCCGGACCTACAGGGCCAAAAGGAATAAGAGGGATGAAAGGACAACGTGGGACCACTCCTTACTGTCCAGTTGGTATCCGTGGTCTAAAAGGGAGACCAGGCCTTCCTGGACCGCCAGGAGCACCTGGGCCTCAAGGTGATAAAGGTGGGTTACCAATGTCTCCCACATTTCTTGACATGCGATAAACTGTTGCGTTCGAACAAAATGGTTACCGAAGTATTATACGGACGAATTTATAACGAACAGTATAGAAATTAAAATGTGAGCTGAGGCGATTCATTTCTTCATCTAGTTTGTTGGTCACATGTATGCAAAACCGACGCTCTAGCCACATTACCTCAAAGGATGAGCTCTAGTCTCCATTTCCTGTAGCATAAACTACAAGGAAGTTCCCTTTTTTCTAGCTACCTTGAAGGTGACAGTAGTGAGACTTCAAACGCTACTGAGGTAAACTCCTAGGGAGAATGGCATGCCCGATTTCTCCTGCGATTCGCCTTGCACATCAGACGGTAAGTGTTACTCGACACTTTTCAGGAAGTTAGATTACGTTATTAGTGGAGGAGGCACTTTAGGAGGATTACTGTTTCTGTTGTTATTGGTGGTTTTAAACAAAAAAGATGAGTACCAGAAACCGAGTGTTCCGAAAGATTCCAAGTCCGAGATCCGCAACCAGTGTGTGTGAGATAACCCCGTGTGAGATATCGCTTTTTTTCGCTTTCGGCAAAATAAGCAACTTATCAGATAGGAAGAAGGGTGATAGAGTGCAAAAAGGTTAACACTCGGTCTCATTAGCCAACAATACGTTGGAGAGTTCAATTCACCCATAAGGCAAAAAGCTGAAATACACCAACATTCCCCGACCTTCAAAGACACCGTCAAGGTCGATAGGAAGAACGAGTCACTCAAGCAAAGAAAAGCTCGCTGGAAACTAGGTGGTAGTAAAAAAATTGCAGTTTTTTATCGATTGAAGTGCAATCACTCTGTCACCGTAGCAGAACAAAATTTCCACAGACCTTCTCCTTAATGGTTGTGATTGTGACATTTGCGATTGATGAAAAGTAAATATTATTGGTATTTGTTGAAATTCAACCGTACAAGTTTGTGAATAAAAAGGACTTTATTTCGTCAACGGAGAAAAACTCTGTACCTCCCAGCAATAAGCCTACTGACTTAGCAAACAATAGTAATCGAAGGTCCAAGTACGATAGATGTCTCAAATGGATTTTCTCTTCACTCCTCCATTTTTTTCAGGTACACTTGGTATGCCGGGTCCGAAGGGACCCCCTGGCGTCCCTGGATTGGCGTTCCCTGGTCCCAAAGGAGACATTGGACCAGTCGGTCCCGAAGGATACCCAGGTGAGTAAGGTTCAGCGCAACACTGTCATAATCCGCGTGACCGATGGACAGAGTTACTGTAACACTGTAACATAATGATCGGGTGATTTGTCAGCTGTTAATTGATTCCGAGATTCTGGTACATAGGACTCGCAGTGCTGTTGATTACTCTGGTCCATTTTAACACTTGAAGTAAAATCAATAGGGGGTGTCAAGCCTCTTCAGGTCAATTTCACATCACTTGTCCATCAGTCACATGAGACACAAGAGCTGCAGTATACGGTTGGCTGGTGTCCTCTGACGATTCGACTACCAAAAGTAGTTGGATTATTCGACTTACACAAACGGTTTGCGTGGAGAAAGATGTACTGTTGCATGCAATAGGCTGAAAACCTAATCCGAATGCAAGATGTTGGCCCGCAAATAAATAGAGGCCGATGAAAATGTGTCTGGGTTGATCGAGATCTCTCAAAGATTCTGGTCGATTTCACTCGACCATGTACATGTCTTAGCCTGGATAGGAGCTATCGAAATGGTTGTGTTCACACTGAGGCAAGACAATGAAGGAAACTTTCTAAAACTTGACAGTGATTAGTTATATTTGTCCAGATTCTGATAGAAGCTTTATAAATTGCTTGTTTTAGGTGCACCTGGTGAGCGTGGTGTTACAGGAATCCCGGGCCAGCTTGGATTTCCTGGATCCAAAGGAGAGCCAGGTTTTCCTGGCCGACCAGGGATGCCAGGAGATCGAGGCGATGTCGGCCCCTCTGGTCGGGATGGTCTTCCAGGACGCAGGGGTCCCAAGGGAGTAGCTGGTTTTCCGGGAGCCGATGGTTTGCCCGGAATTGATGGTCGTCCGGGAGATGTTGGTGAGCCTGGAACTATGGGACCAAGTGGGCGTCCGGGATTGAAAGGCGAGTAGTTGCTTTCATCTTGATGTTCTTTAGGCAAAAGAAGGCATTATAACTGGATACCGTCGAAACTCTTTCTCTTTCAAATTTCATCCTTAAGGTTTTTCGGGCGAGCGAGGGTTCCCTGGTGCTCCTGGTTTGCCAGGGCGTTCAACCAGCGCGTTTAAAGGCATCCGTGGAGATCCAGGCCCACCGGGTGAAGATGGAGAAAAAGGAGTGCCAGGACTTGCTGGTAAGTGTCCTTCAAAATATTCAGATCGATTCGCATCATTCCAAGAAAATTTTGAAACTCCAGGCCCAAGTTATCCAAGACAACTCAGTTGTTGATAGAAATTTTCAAGTGGAAATTTCACCATCCAAGTGAAGTCAACCCATGCTGAAAAGCCTAGAGACACTGCGGAACCGTTTCATTCTTACCGGAAATCGTCAGGGAATCTGAAAAATCTCCAGGAAGATTCCATTTCGCAACCTTTCGTCTAATAGGTGAAGACTAAACCGATGAGTTACGAACGGTTGATCAGGTGTGTGACTTAATCTCATTTGGACGGGATACACTTATCCTTCAGCCTAGGTCGGTTGGAGAACTACAGCCACCTGGTCTACAACCAGTTGACGTATCCAAACTGCCGATCAGTATTGTGATATATTGCCGTTCACATATGCTGTCACGCGGCAAATGGCGGCTTCTCAGACGAAAGGCTCGCTCATCCTGTGAATTGTTCTTTCTTCTGAGCTTACTGGTGTGTGTGTGTGTGTAATTTTAGAAACTCAGCCCTATTCAGAATGATTCGCAACCGCTGTCGAATTACAAAGAGCAACAACATAGAAGGGTATTCACTGTATGTCTTGCCAGGACAGGTCGACGAATCCTCCCAGCATTCTGACACACATATTTGGGAAAGTATTCCCAGGTGCCTTGTTTTCATCGTTCAAAGTATTGCCACACCAGGAAACTTGGCAGTGTCCTGGGAAGAATTAGTCCGCTGCACTGGGCAGACTAGTTTTGTGGTACTTTAGGATTAAAAGTCTAGCCTTTCGGGTGGGCTAAAGAATCCTGAATTGACTCTCATTGTCTTCTTTCGAGTATCGAAAATTTTCATGACAAATATATGTGATTTACTGATTGATTTCCTCCGGTATGTGAAGTTTTTTCAATTTGAAAGGAACAGCTTATTCCCTCGCTTGGTCTACTGTGGTTGCGAACGTAACTACCTCACAGATTGTTTAGGGCGAATTTACCTGGATTTTAATGTTACCCTCATTACTCACAGCAAAATACGGAAAACTTACTTGTGGTCGGAAAAAAATCAAACAGAATTGACTCTTAGAAGACATCGTTAAACCATTACACGATGCTTTACACTAGTCAACCGGCCGTGCTTACTCTAAAAGTCGTTATCCCAGTGTATTGCGTGGCATGTCAAGCCCTTTGAGAAATGCATTCTTTCCAGATTGTACCATACTGTATGCCGTGCGCGGCATGTCAAGCCCTTGGAGAAATGCATTCTCTCCAGATTGTACCATACTGTATGCCGTGCGAATTACAATGCTCCATTTGTACGAGGAGCCATTCGCAAGAGGAATGCCTTGTCTGTGCACGACCACCGTGAGAGGCGGGACATTCATTTGGTATTCCATTAAAAAGACGATCAACTGCCCGATACGAACGAACCCGTAGTTAGATTACTCTCATTTTAACCACTTCCGTCTTGCCGCACCGAATCGAACTTCGCTCCTAATGCAGCTCGGGCCAGCATTTAAATCTAGGAATTGATTCTGTGAATGACTGTCCAACTTCTGCAACGCTCCATGGATTTTTTATTGATCAGAATAAGTAGCGAGTATTGCGTACGAGAGGTGCTTTCTAACACAGGAAACTGCTTTTATTGAACAGTATAAGGACAATGACTAGTAAGAACTACTTGAAAACTAAAGTAATATGCACGTGACAGGGTAAACAATCACCAAACTTAGGGAACTTCGCTTTATTCACCAATCAATAACTAGGTAATGTTACAACAAAGTGAAAACCATATATTGATTTCTCCAGTCTTGGTAGGAATAGAATTTCCTCGCTCGAATCCCATAATCTTTCTATCTTGCTCCGGTTTAAGGTGCGGAATGGTTGACTGATACGTTTGCAAAAGCCTCACTTGGCCGGTGAGCACCAATCTCTGCTTCAAGTGGTTGTGACCGCCGTTCACCTAGTTCGTTGTGTGAATAGATCTGAAGGGGCAGGCAAGTACTCAAGCACAGCGTGGCGTCCAGTTAGCCTTGTCATAATGTGTAAGCCACATCCTCTAATGTCTGGAACAATGCACGTTAGGGGGGGGTGATATAAAGATCGTTAAGATAGGCACACATATTAGAACTGTTTCTTCCGTAATAGTTGGTATCTAATTAGCTCGCGATCTCTGTGGACATCATTTGATTGTCCGGTATTTGTACTACGGTTCCATCCATTGCAGTAGATTAGGCTACTTAAATCAGGCTAGTATTATAATCCGCTACTTGGGTCCTCCAGATTGAAGGATTATTCAGAATATATCGTCACAGGTTTCTTTAAACGTGCTTTCAGAAATTGCGGTGAATCAATGTGATTTCGCTTCAGCACAGATTTCTGTCCCAGTCCAGCTAGGTAATCATTGTTCGGTAAACAATCTGTGGATTTATTGCTGGACAGCGTTTCGCTTTTGACACAAAAGCTTCGTCAGGCCAATTGACGAGGTTTAAGATTCACACCATAGCGATTGGCGGCCGAGGCGGTGGAAATCGCCAAGCATCCCAGTGTGAATAGAACAGACAGTGTAGAACTGGCAAGCATGTGGAGAGCGGTTTTAGATCAGCCGAGATAACACGAGGCGGTGTGCAGTTATCAGCAAAATTGTCTGGGTCTAAAAGTACAAAATCCAAGCAGAGTAAGATCCAATTAACCATCCCCCATCCCCAACCACAAACCAATTGTCCCAACACCCCTCGACGAACACAGGCGAACAAAATCTGTGAACGACCCCAAGAGGAATACTCCATTAAGATGTCCTAGACGAAAAAAAAACAAGGCTGCAAAATCCGGGTTCAACATGAAGACAACTCCTCCAGTTTGGGTTCAAGTAGAACATAAAGTTGATGGAAACTCAGGGACTGCGCCTACTTGATGAGCCCCAAGAAGGGCGAAACCGGTCGTGGGCTGTCGAACAATTTTCAGCAACCTTATGAGTAGTGCATTATGAATATACGACTCCTCCCTGTTCAATCTATCGTAAATGTTGGTCATCCCCACTAACCAACAAACAGGAACATCAGACTGACACCCAACAATGATCAAGTTGACTAGTCATAAGAAATTTCACGGATCGGTTCTCTGACTGGCTTAAAATCCCAATCAACCTGCTTGTTTACTCATTTGGCCTGAAGAAGCTTTCGTGTCAAAAGCGAAACGTTGCCAAGCAATAAATCCACCGATTGTTTACCAAACCTCTCTGAAACGATGACTACCCAATCGGTCTTAAACATTTCCAAACTGACTGAAGTTTTGATTGTGTTTACGAACAGTGTCTATGGTTTAATTGATTTTTTGCTATCTATCACGGTTCGAATACTCACTTATCTCTCTAAAGGTCAAGCTGGCAAACAAGGTGAACCGGGTGAAAAGGGTGTGAAAGGTCGTCCCAACCCTAGTCTGGGTCCTCGAGGTCCGCCAGGTGATATCGGTCCGCGTGGTGAGCCCGGTTATGCTGGACCAAAGGGCTACCCGGGAGAGAAAGGCTATCGTGGACAGCCGGGTCAAAATGGTACGATTGGGTTGGGCGATGGCGGTTACTTGTTCACCGTACACTCACAAGACACACGACCGCCGCAGTGCCCAGTCTACACAGTAGAGTTATACACGGGCTACAGCCTAGTCACACTGCTGGGTGATGATGATTCAGTGACCATGGATTTGGGTAAGTTACGGTACAATAACCTCGCAATTAGTATTTTAAATGCCCCCAACCCTAGGACAAATAGTAGTACAACAGGGAGAGGCTGTTCTGTCCTTGTTGTGTTGGCCTGCAAATTAATGCAGCACATCGTACTGGAGATGTCATCCCGATTGGTTACGAAACGCTTGGAACCGAATCACCCAGCTCGATGAACAGACCGACAGACATCTACACTACTTGAGTATGCATAGACGACAGCACCTATCCGTTTTGATCGATTTTCCCCGCCACATTAAAATATCCAAGTTTTCACTAGTTATCATTCAATGGAGGAATTGCTCACTGAATTTATGACAAGCCAAACCGAGAGAATCAGCTCCTGTCGGAGCCGCCGACATGGAGCGCTTTGAGAAAACAGAATCCATATTGTATTGTATTTAGTGGTTCAAGGGGAGAACAACCAATCTGGACGCCAACAACATCTATCCTAAGAAGTACGTAAAGACATATCGGCTGAATGTTTCATTGAAATTAGCTTCGACGTGTAACAGGCGAAAGATTAAAACCATGTTTGGCGTGATCGAACAAAGTTAATTCAAACCCTAATAAAACAGCATCTTGTGTCTATCCGTCGTATCCTACACCAGCGCTGTGGGGCCGTTTCACTGCATACTTTGGCCGAAGCGAAACGATTGGCAAGCCGTGACTGCAAAGTTTGCAGACTGCTCAAGTCACCAAAATGCGGTTATGATAACCCCCAAGTCTGACCCTAGCGTGTGTGAATTTGTAGCACCTGTCCATTGCTCGGCTTGGTACAATTTTATGCATGTATTTGACCTCACTTCGCTACAGGGAGTCGTTATACAGATAACTGGCCTGTAGCTACTTGCTGATTTCTCCCGCAATAAAACTGTTGAGACTTCTTCATGCGTCCACAGTAGATCAGCTCGTACAGCATCTTTCGGAAGCAAGGGATCCAAGAGCGTCCCACTTTTTGTCTGTCCCTGATTACCAGATTTGAACATGTCGACCTGTTAAGCGTCCGAACGAAGGATACAGAATTCCCAAACGGGCAAACCGATTCGGTCAGATTAGCCACCAGGTGATAATAAACGCAGTCGCAATTTTCGCATTTCTTTTATGCCCCCCCCCAAAAAAAAATAATAATCGTGTTCTTCGCGAAATGACCTTTTTAGAGTGATACAGAAGAATTTCACGACCTTGAGTTCGGAATGGTTCGTTTACCATGGCCTTCCTTATGACAAACCAACGTTCTTGCAATTTAAGACAGAACTAGAGGTAATGGTTAGGCGAGGTACCAAGACTTCGTCCAGGGCTTCCAGTTAATGCTCTTGGATTTAACGTGAATTAACCGGTAGCCAGTTGGTAGTCACCTAGGGAAAGTCTGAAATTCGTGAGAACGTGGGAAGCTAACTCGACAAATGCCCCCACCTTCACACCGATCTGGATTTGATCAGAAGCTCGGCTGGATCTAGCTGAATCCGTCGTTTACGATGGTCTCCTAAGACAATATATTGCGATATCTCGAATATCGTACCAACTGAAACATGAAGCGGCCTGATGTAGCTGAAGAAGCATGAAAAAGGAATTCAGCTGGAGACATTTAAGTCTTCCGTCATAACTTAGTTCGTAAGTAAACGATAGTATTTGTTGAAATCCATCCAATCTGGGTTCAAGTAGAACATACTGTTGAGAGAAACTCAGGGACTGTGTCTACCTAGTAGGTCCTGAGAATAGGCGAAACCGGTCATGAGCTATCGTAGAGTTTTCAGCAGCCTTATTGATTGTGTTGGGTTCGTCATCCTGGTGAAGATTCAAGTCCAATGGGTGAGAATTTCTATGCTCAGCGAACACCACGAAAGCTACCGCTAGAGAGTCATGAAAGGCACTGAGTTAGCAAATTCAAATTACTGTGGTTTTGTCGTGTGTTAGAATTTAGTTTTAGTATTCTGCACGATCTGGGATAAGGCATTTCTTGGCGACCAAGTGTGCATCCCATAATTCTACCGATCTTTGGAAGTCATCGTTTGTGAACAGCTTTGTTTCTAAACCACTAAAAATTCAAACTGGCAACGTTTGTCACTAATTTCTCCAACTTCTCACGTGGAATCTAAATTGTGCCGCTTGTGTACAAACAACCCAGGGACTCCACAGTCAATACCGCTCATATCGTAGCATCGTTTACTTAAGTACTTGGTAGAGGCACTACAGAATAGCGCCACTGAAGCACCATCTGACGGTACAACCTAGGATATTTAATTCAACTTCATTATATACTACAAAGTTTGAGCTTTTAAAAAAACTCACGCGGCAGTGATGGGCAATCAGGAACCTCAGAAATACGTTTGTAAGTTGCAGCACGTAAAAAAACTATCATTCACAACCCTAAAGTCCACCGTCTGTTTAACTTCATCTTTACCAGGTTCACCAGGATCATGTCTACGCAAATTCTCCATCATGCCCTATGCAACTTGCTTCGCGCAAACAACAGGCAGTTGCCACAGTAACAAGCGGAACGGGCGATCCTACTGGCTGTCTACTTTGGAGCAGTACATGACTAGCCCAACAAAAGTCGATCGGGTACAGCCCTACATTTCAAGGTCAGTTCTTGTTTCCATCTCTCATATGATGGAGGTGCAACACATGAGTACAGTAGGCGTTTAAGGCTAGACTATGCACCAAAATGCACATATTACTGAAATATACATGTACCAATCGCAGACATCCACGGGATTATATATATATATATATATATATATAAAGTTCTTCCGTAAAGCACTGGAGCTCGAGGGGGTTCGTTGGTTAGTGCGAGGGATTACTGAATGCGAGGTCGAAACCGACCCCAGCATGCCTGCCGCTCCAGTCTAGGCTTGGGCAACTTGGCAACATCTCAGCCCTCGTGCTTCCTTCTGGTGGCATGGTAACAAGACATCAAAATGGTGTTACAGCTGAAGGATTGTTTCTATTACTTACTTCTCCGAAGACCCAGTGCGACCTGTTCACACCAACAAGCCTACTAGACCAAGCGCAAACAAAATGTGTTCGTCCGCGTTGTCAGACTTGAAAACCATACTAACCCTCCCCAGTACTGTTAAAATGTTGAGCGTTCCAAAGAAATATCTGTTCTCACGAACGTCGCCTTTACAGGGTGTGTTCTTTGAGCGCTCGTTCACTGGAAAGTTCGTAATCGTCGAATTATTATCATACTGGTGTGTGTGTGTGTTCATTAACAGCTGATCGGGCATTGATTCGTTGTTCTTGTTGAATTCAGTAAACCTACTTGCTGCTTCTAGGCTGGCCAAGTACTTCAGTTTCGTAGCGTCTTAAAAACTCAAGTTGAGCTCTGTCTGTGCGAGTCGTCTGGTGTATTTGTTTTTTGTTGTCCTGATTCATAACCAACCTTGGGAATTTGTTTTCAAGCCCAGTTTTATTGTTTTCGCTGGTGGGTGTAACTCTTTATCCTCATACTACTACGCTGGTTTGCTCCGATATTTCCGGTCTCACTGTTCTCCATTTTGGTTCAGTAATAGTTTTATCCGTTCCGCAGGTGGTTATGAACAACCGTACTCACTGGTCTAACCATAACTTTGCAGTTTTTCTGACTCGCGTCCAGGCTAGCAGATGATTTAATGGTGGTCGATTGATGTCACTGTGTAGAAGAGTCTGCACGGACCTTCATGATGATGCGTCAATTTGTCGGAGAATGACGACGAGCTGTTTTGAACGTACAAACGCCTGAAGGTGTTGCTCACCAAGAGATTAACTGCTAACTGGTCAACAGTTGTGACAGATGTACTGTTGGAGTACGTCATCCCAGTCAGGTCAGCTGAGTAGCAGTTCTGACATTGGCACGTGGGGCGGAGTAGCACGGCTTTCACACTTGATAAAAACAGTTACCGAATTTCGCTTTGATTCGCATCGCTTCAATATGACCTTAGGTCGTAAGTACGGTTATGTGATATGTTACGTGGTTCGGTATGATTGACGGGACCATAAAACAGATATGTTCCTGGATCCGTAAACTGAGACCACAATCTGTTTGGCACTACATATTCGCTGCGTTAACTAAAGTAAAGGAGCTATAGGCGAGAGCATTTGACCTATACAACGCGTTTTTACACATTTTCTTGATTCTCTGCCTCTTGATAATCTAGAATACCCGCACGGGCATCGTCATGCTTCCAAACTTTGTCCGAAATGATGGAAGCAAGAACAATCTTCGTAAGGAGCAATGACGCGAGCCCTTGAGTCTTCTCAGCACTAACCGAGATATCTGATTTTGTGCGCACCGAAACTCATGGGCCTTGATATGCCTCCAGATTCTAGGGAGTAGTATTGAGTACAGCTCAACTTACGGAACACACTTTCCACGGAAACACCGATAATATTCGAAATCTGTGTTGTGTGTCTAGATCAGAGATGTAAGTATACACGGCTTGGAGATCTGTGTTGTGTACCTAGATCAGAGATGTAAGTATACACGGCTTTCGTACAGTGGTTAAGTGCTTGCCGCATCTGAAACGCAGCGTTCTTTTGTGAATCTCAACGAAAGGCAAAACCACTTTGTGAATAACAGTGCATCACCTCTCAACATATACTCCCGTTTACACACGAAGTTGGTTTTGACAGGAGACTCAATTGAATCCAGCTGAATCCCTCCCCTATGATGGTTCGATTCGAATTTTTCAACAACCTCATGAGTAGTGCATTGGGTCTAGACAATCGTCATTTCACCTATTTATTTTGCTCCTATTGCGCATGTGAAGTCGATTTCTCGGATTCATACAGAATGCAAGAAACACTTGCATGTGAGAAACATGCACTTTTTAATAAGTTGCTCAATAGCTAGACCACATGATTGAGAAATGATGCCTATTGATTAGTACGCAATCAGGTGACCATTATCGCAAGTGGTTAAGGGTAACTTATGTGAGTAGTGTTCGTTCGAGTCCCAAATATCTTGCATTACTCCCTACAGAATTCGTCTTCAGAACAAATGTGCATTATCTTCCCCCCGCCCTTATTGACCTTTCACTTGGGACCTATGGATAAGAATATTGGCTCACAGGAAAGCAAACACGCTGTGTTCCCAGTGAATTCATAAACCGGGTTCATCTACTAGCATATACTTATGATGAGGTGAAGGAAAGTACTCACCGTTCACATTTCTTCATCACTCACCGGCTTCGATTCTTTTCTAGGGCTTGATGAAGTGCCAGGCAAAAAAATGTGACCCTCAAAAAATATAAGTTATTCGAAAAAATTTAGTTTCTCATCAAGAAAGTGTATAATATAGTTTGATTAGGGAATGAAAATAAAAATTTACGCTCACATCACTCTCGTTTGAACATTCGTCCTCCGGTCTTGGTCCAATCGTTCTGGTGAGTCCGCACTAAAGGGGAGAGGCCTTGGACTCGACTTTCACTCTCACTAGGGCTCATCAGCGGTGCACATCCGTGGCTCAACCGGCATCCGAACTACGGAAATCTGATATGCCAGTGCTACCACCAGAGTGATGTTGTCCAAACCTACAAAGGAGGGATCACGGTCAGTAAGTTCGCGCCTTACCAACGGAACCGCCTCGAGCTCACTCAGGAAAGATGAAAAGCATCGGTATCAAAGGGAAGATTCATCAATAGAGGTAGTTTAGATCTGAAGCGCACTTCATCTCACCCACCCCACTCGCCAACTAAATTGCGTAGCGCTTACAAGCCCACACAGACCAGTGAAATCCACCAGAGACAGTTAAGGCAAATCATTAGCTGAAGCTGGAAGATTAAGGGACTAAACCCAACAACCGTGCAGTTGTAGCACCCTTTCGGTGCCTAGTTGCCATGCCACTAGAAGGAAGCACGAAGGCTGGGATAGGTTGCCCAAGCCCAGATAGGGGAAGACGTAAGATTTTGGCAACCACACTAACCGACAAGACCCTTTAACTGACATTCAACACTTATCTAGTGTACTAATCTGATCGGGCACACCAATCACATCGCTCAAGTGTGAACACGTTCGCCTGTTCAGATGTGAAAATTCAGATGCGTCCAACGTGCGTTTAGTGGAGTAGTGGTAACACGCTCGCTTCGCATGTCAGATGTCCGGGGTTCAAATCCCGGCACGGCCACTGGATATGCACTGCTGATGAGCTCTAATAAGAGCGAAACTCGAGTCCAGTGCTTCCCTTTGGTATGGACTCACAGGAATAATTACGCCAGAACAGGAGGACGACCGTTCAAACGAGAGTGGTGTGAATATGAACAAAATATCTATCCCGCAAAACCCCAAACGTAATCTGGGGAGGTTTTGTTGACTGTTTCTCCGTCTGCGTTAAAACCTGGTTAACTTGGTGACCTGCTCACTTGGCCTGATGAAGCTTTTGTGTCAAAGGCGAAACGTTTCCCTATTAAAAACTACTGACTGTTTACCAAACTCTTCTGAAAAGATGGGAAGCAACTGCCAAAGAGTTCTGTGGCTGAATGGGTCACGTGAATTTTGAATCACAGAATGTACGCCATCCTCGTACTGTAGTACTTTCAAGACCTGGGAGACTGGTGAGTAGTCTGCGTTGATCCTATGGAACGAATCTCCTTCATAAACTGTCTGATTCGTCCGTTATTCACTTTCAACTGACTGCTACTCGTTTGTCTATTTCAGATGCGTCGTCTGTCAGTCACGAACCAATCTAGTCGCTTTCCATTCGCAGCGCCCAGACGCTGGACAAAACTGCCCAACTGGCTGGGAGAATGCATGGAATGGATTTAGTTTTCCTATGGTAGGTATAATTCTAACCAAAGTTTTCCTGGTCAAATGCGGTTTCCTATTCACCGTTTGCAAAACCCAGAAGACTGGACGACCGTTTGACGGTATTTTAGCGGTCTGACTGTTTGAAAACTTGGTCACAGAAGCAAGCTAGTCCATGACCCAAACCCAAACACGTGCCAATGAATCGCCGCACTACAAGTTAGTTGTTTACTGCTCCGTTGGTTTCGGATGCTTGAAACCGCACCCGAACGTCCATCCGAGTCGCACCTACACGATAAAGGGAAATACAAAAGTGAACATTCTGGTAAAGGCAAACTGTTCACACCAGCGAAAGAATGAGATTGCGGAAACGCACCGGAAATGCGGGGTCTTCACAATCAACAGAGATTTCGACCTTTTGCTTGTCAGCTGGCTTGACCCATTGGCACCTTGTCAGATGTCCACCTAAGTCGCCGAACGACTTACCGTTACCTCGCTACCCGGTAACAGAATCCATTCCTTACAGGGAATTCGGAAGTTCCTAAGAGACTCAACAGCTAGTACAAATGGAACAACTCGAATGCAGATGTTGAGTAGACCTTCTCCGAAATGATACTTCCGGCAAGTTAATTGGATGCTGTTTTCCGCATGTCCTAGGGTATGTTGTGGCTTGTTGTGGCCTCGCCATTATAGGCGGCGTAGTGAATCCAACTTTTGAGGTAAAAAAAACCAAGCAATACCGTTAAAGTAGGTGAACTGCTAACACTGGCTTCTCTTTGCGATACCATTTGACCAAATGTTGCTCATTTTAACCGAACGCATTCTGATGCGAAATCACTAGTGATGCGCGTAACCAGACGCGTTTTGTTCTTCCTTCTTCCCCTTTCTTGCTAGACGGTCTCCGGGCCCACAGGAGGCGCACAGCCGCTGGAGTCTCCCGGTAGTTGTCTACAGCATTTTCGGGCACTCCCTTTCATCGAGTGCAACAATCAGGACGGAAATTGCTTCCATTGGCAAGACGGACGATCTTATTGGCTAAGCAGTATACCGCAGAACCAACAGTTCATCAAACCAATCGGAACATCGTTCAGATCGGAAACTGGAGTTCTACAACACATCAGTCGGTGTAGCGTCTGTCGGAAATCAATGGAGGCATTATTGATGGAATATTGACATTTGTGAACATTGCCTATAATTGTGAATACAAATTATGTAAAACTGTCCGTCAAACGTCGTCAATGCGAACAGACAGGGAATCAGAGACGTGCTGACACAGACGGACAAGTCGAGAAACAGTCAGAGTTATTCAGATCCGCTGACCGCCACAAGCGGTAGGATTTAAAATTTATATCTAGCTCTTATTGATTTTCCCTCCCGCTTTTCGTTATCTGTTTCTATTCGCACATCTCTGATTATATCCGTCCCAATTCAGGCAAGTAAAGGACTCCAAGCATGCATGATCCGCGGGGGAACTGTTGTCCTACAGACTGATAAAGTGCTTCCATTTAAATCCTGTGACACCTTTTGCCTTGAGTCGGAATTGTTTTATTCTATTATGAAGAGCTATTTTCCAAAATAATCTCGACCCCCCCCCACATCGATGTGTTCGTTGTTGTTCCGTTTGCCCAGTTATTTTTTCCGTCGTATTTCCAAACAAAACGAAAAGCACATGACGGGGGGACTTTCCCCAACGTCACCCACTGACTTGCCTGATTAGTAATATTGTTCTTTTCTGTATTTACGTCCGTTTTTTCTGACCGGCTAGATTAAAAATCGCCGTTGTAGTAGGTGATGTCTTTTTATTCCTTGGCCATCAAGTCTGTGGTGAATAATTCGTAAAACAGCCTTCTCCTGTCATAAATAGTTCCACTCTTGGGTTCTGGGGGCGAGATAGCTCAGCGGTTCGAGCGCGAGCGTACCGACCGGAAGGTCCGTGGTTCGACCCCTGCCTCTGCCTCTCGACTTCCCCTGTCTAGGCTTGGGCAACCTGGCAGTATCCCAGCCCTCGTGCTTCCTTCGGGTGGCATGGCAGCTAGGCACCGAAAGGGTGCTACAGCTGAACGATTTTTTTTCTTGGGTGCTGCTCCGTTGGGCCATGAAGCTGGGAATGCCGTGTGTGCATTCTGTTCTCACCAGGGAACTTGGGAGCCTCTGTATGGAAGATAAGCCTTCGTGTGTTGCATTCTAGGCATACAAATAAGCGTGTTCATACACACAAGAAGTGGCAGTTCGTACCTACCCGTTTTTGGAGGACAACCCGGGAATGGTTCCCGGTAGACACGCCGGTCGAACAGTATGGTAACTAACGGTAACTGCACGTGACGGAGTACTGGATTTTGTGTCACGGTGGCAGCAGTTCTGAAAGATCTGGTTTCTAGATTTCCTGGCTGCTGACAAAAACAGCAATTGACGCACTCCGGTAAGAACGCTTCACAACATTCACGCGTACCAATAAATCTGAGCTCAATTGAATGCGTTTGTTCTATCGACTACTACTTCCAAGTTGTGTTCCATGACTTGAACACCCCCCAGTTCTCAGCACTACCACATGCGGAGCGCTAGAATGGTGGATTCTTTTTCAAAGTTGGACGGAAGGACTAAAACAGACTGACTTCGGCGCGTGTTGCACCCGATCAACGAAAACTGCGTAATTCTGCAGGTGTTTTCATTACTTTTTGTTACGGGAAACTTTCTCAAGGTAAGCCGGCGGAATACAAACAAGTCTGTAAATAAGTAGTCTACAGAGTGATGCTGCAAAACGACCACCAATTCCTGTCATCTAGGTAAATATGAGCGAGCAATGTATGCATAATCTAGCCAGGACAACGATAGTTGGTAATTCCGAGTCAGTGCACGTCGAAATCTGCTTCTATGCCAAGCCATTGATCAGACTAGAAAGTCGGGATAGTGTGGCAGCCTGTCTAGTGATTTCGGTCGTTTCCGCACGGCTGATGGTTTGGAAATCGAAACCGATATCGACGAATAGTATCACTGCGTTACTCTTGAGGGCAGAGTGTCACCAGATGTCCTCTGCTCGGGTCTGCATGGGTCGTATTCATCAGGATGCAGTGAGAAAATCCCGTTTCGTAAAAATAGTCTTCACGGCTATTTCCTCATAGGGAAAGACATAAACAGTGGGGAAACCCGTCTATAGGCAGCAAATTACAATGACAAGTATACAATAGTAAAAGATCTGAGTCATTCAAGATGACATCGTTGTCGAAGTGAAGTGGAGTATACTAAGGGGGGCGTGATGACGAACCTGCCAAATCTACCGTCATAAGCCCTACAAAACGAACACCTACTGGAGGCTAAATCTATAGAAGTGTGGATGCTATAGGGCGTTCAATCGTTCGACAGCCAACCCTCATACAGCAGGTCACATCCGTGGAAGAACCACTTTTGGTTGGCACGATCAAGTCTCTCACTTAAACTGGCGGGCCGGACGATCAATTCAAACACAACGATCGTGTTTGCTATCACTATTCAGAATTTACGGCGGATGTCTTCTGCACTGGGTCAACACGGAAATAATAATAATCAGGGCGTATAAACATGTGCGTGAAAAAGACAACTTCGTCTCATGAATCTGCGGTAGAATTTCAACGGACAGGTCTCTTCCAGATAGGTGAGTACGCAGATAAACGTGATTCTAACGTCGGAGAGCTTAACATACGGCCTTATTAGTTCACCGTGTGTTGTGCTAGTAAATGACATTTACCGCGTTTTGTGCCTGAAACCAGTCCAAAAGTGAAGTTCACTGTACAAGTTTTTATGGGAATTTCGAAGGCAAAGTCACCCTTCCTCAAGATTTTTACGATTTCTAGGGAGTGACAACTGTCAGCAACAACAACAATTTTTAAGGGGAGTGTCGCCCCGACAATCTGAAGATTACAATGAAGTGGAAGAATGCTACTCAAACCGGTTCAGTAGTACAATGAAATAGAGAACGTCGTGCAGACGTGCCGAGAAACAATAGAAATCAGAACCCGTGAAAGACTGTGGTGTGTAGCGAATTGAGCATCACATGGTGGGAGGATAGCAAACAGAATGAGCCAACCTCAAAATAAAAACCAAAGCGGGGAGTGGAAGGCATAATCTGCCGGCAAAGTTTTGTTCATCAGTCGTTAGGCAACTAGGCAAGAGGGGAAGTAGCTGATGACTCAAGGAATCACCATCGAAGTTTCCTGAGAGAGCGGTGGAGGGACCAGCAGATAATTCGACGGCCAGATATGAGATAACTGTGGTTGGAGTGGTTCGCTCAGCAAGAAGTAGGCCGTGAAGACGGTCCAACGGGATAAACGCAGATGAAGACTGTCTTCCGGTGAGGAAGCGATGTCGGGTCTGAATCCCGAAATTGGAAGCCAGAAGAAGTGACTCTGGTGTGAGATAAATGGAAAACAATGCCCAAATTGATGGTGTACAAGTTGGATGGATAACAGTACGATTCCAATAAACATAGCAGCCCATACTGAAGGTGAATCAGGCAAACAGATGACGTCCCCTATGCAGAGATCATTTAGTACTAAATAAACCGAGGTCAAAATGCCGCGGCAGAGCTTGGCATAGCTAGCTAGAACTCTAGCGTGTTTGCCGCCTCTAGAAAGAACACTGTCCTAGGGCCTATGATTTTATAGTTGGTCCTCCTTTCCCCAATAGAGAAGATACGGATCTGACCATGTGTCAAAAACGTGCGAAAAACCTACTACCTGTTTCAAGGACCCCGTGGCCATTTCGGTTCAAAAACTACGTAACACAGTTAACGTGGATGGAAACTAAGAGAACGATGCAACACACTACTCATAAGGCTGCTGAAAACACTTCAACAGCCCACGACCGGTTTCGCCCCTCTTGGGGTTCATGAACTAGGCGCAGTCACCGAGTTCCCGTCAACCTTATGTTCTACTTGAACCCAAATTGCACATGCAGAGTTCGACAAATACTCTCATTTGCGCATGAATTGGAGTTTGATAGGAGACTCAGCTGGATTAGTCGTTTAAGATGGTCCGATTCAACTGAATGTACAGACCATCATAAGCCAGAGATTCAGCTGGATTCAGAAATTCGTGTTCAAATGAGAGTATTTGTTGTGACATTTTGCTCCCACATGTTTGTAACACGAACAGAAAACAACTCACCTTAGACCATTACAGGCAAAACAGGGTACCGGAAAACAACAGTAGTAATTCAGCCAACTACAGACAAGTGTGACCCCAAAACATTTGATTACCGACCCAGAGAAAATAATGGAGAATTACAAAGTTTCCGCGTTGTTCAATGAAGAATTTCAACCTTTTACAACCTTAAAAATACTGCAGACATCTGGTTCAGTTTGAGGACTGGGTCAAGGTAATCGAAAAGGTATTTTTTTCAATAATTCGATGAGTTCCCGGTTCATTTCTACCGAGTAAAATGACGATAATTATGATGGCCAAGTGAGTCGATGAAAAAGCGAGAAAGACCGAATGACACGAGCGTCTTCCTCGCAACCAGCCCATAGCCACATCCCTGTAGCATCACTAGCCTTAGAACATAAGGTAACAGGCAGTGGGTGCAATCACTCTAGCTCAACGAAGGAACGAGATGCTCGCACTTTAACGCTGCGAATGAGTTTTCGTCTGGTCCAGGTGTAAACAAGCCTTATCTGGTGTCATTGTCGTTTTCATCACCATCAGAGGCAGCAAATGTTGGTACTGATGCTTCACTCCCATACACCATAAATTTTATTTGATTGCATTTGAGGCCTTGAAATGAGAAAAATGAAGAAAAAACATAATTTGGAAGGGACCTGGTGCGGGCAACTCGCAAGCATTCTGAGGTACCTACATCTCCAAACGCTCACTGGAACAATGCGGAGAGAAACCAACAGCACGAATACTACTGACATCGGTTAGACAGCATTTCTTGGAGTGTCTCTAACCAAGCGCAGCGGGGATCACGCAATCCCCATCCTGGAAGTAAATTGGCATTGGACTAAAGATACTGAGCCCCGAAGGAAGTTCCTTATGAAGGACCCAAACGATCCTTCACCTTGATGACCTCATCTTGGAGACAGCAGCAACTCATCGTGTTCAGCAGTAACGATCTAAAGATCCCTCCTGTAACGAATCCTTGTCCAATATGGCCTTATGGATGTGGACAGACGTCGTGCTGTCGGGCTACTTTCACCCCTCCATAATAAAACAACCCTTCTACTATGATCAACTTTCCTCGGCTTCTTTGAGGTCGTACTTCACAAGGGGCGCCTTCAGTATGCGACGAAGAGTCCGACCGTTAAAACATGTATTTGATTAACTGATGATGCTTGGTCACTGAGTATGAAGACCTACCTTCTACGATCGTATTCCGCAGACGTATTAGCAACACGAACAGCAGGACCATCAAAATCATGAACCGGAGGAGAAACGACTGGAAATGAAGATGCGACAACGGATTAGCGACAAAGCTAGGAGAGGGATACGGATACAGCATCATCTTTGAAGGTGAAAGCAAGACTATCATTAGGTCGGAATTCATGTCTCAATGCTGCATACAATAGGCTGAGTAAGCTCATTTCGGACAACGCAGACAATCGGAGAATACGAGGGTTTCGTCCTGCAAGTGAAGCCAGTCTATGCTGGAAAGCACTGTACAGTTGTTTCATCCTAAAGGGGAATCACCAGCAACGCGCTTCGCACAGAACTCCAGAGTCTCGAGCCCGCCTAAGTACGAGATAATTTTACTGCTGATTAGGCGTTCGTGATCAATCTGCAAGCCGGGAGGTCGCGGGTTCGACACTATCTGGAGTTTCATGATATATACATTGCTGATGATTCCCAATAAGGATGAAACATCTGTGCAGTGCTCCTCGGCTTTTTAGTATAGATTGGCTTAACTTGCGGGACGAAATCACTACTGAAAAATTAACAAATCTGCTCGCACTACCAACATATATATATATATATATGGCCTGGCTTGAAAATGATAGCCTTTGAGACCAGCCCCCTAACTCCCAAAGACGATCAACCTGAATGTCTCACGTGGTGCAAAACCACCTGTCGACAAAGACCGAGACGAAAGACTTGTGCATTGGGTTTTCATTTATTCCGACCAATTGTCCTTCCAAATGACTGAAAATTTTGCACGTGGTCTAAATCTGCATGGGACATTTACTGCAATTTCCTAGATGGCTTAGTGGTTAGAGCGCGAATTTACTGACCGGAATGTCCGTGGTTCGAAATCGACTTCTGTCTTTCGACTTCCCCTGTCTACGTTTAGGTAATCTGGTAGCATCTCAGCCCTCGTGCTTCCTTCGGGTGGCATGGAAGCTAAACACCGAAAGGGTGTTGCAGCTGAACGATTTTTTAACAACCGAACGTCTAATGGTAGCGCCAAAAAGGATGTAGAATGCTGCGGAGATCCGGTTCCTAAACTTAACTCCAGGGTTACCACTATCTTCAGTTAAAAGGAAGGAACCTGTCCATTCAGGCAGCCTCTCCGGTCTGCTAGCCAGGCTTGGCAGTTGAGTTGCAAACGTCTCACAACCAATCGAGGTCACACTGTCAGTGCGGAGGTTGAGTGTACTTGTTGTTGTAAACAAAGCACTAGCTTTCGGAGACCAATTATCAGCTGTCTATTCTTATGAGTGGTTGCTCCTGATGGTCCTTCTAGAGGGGATGCACTGTCAGTTGGAGAAGGCAAACAAGACGCTAGATTATAAGTCAGAAAATACGGTAATTTCCGTGGAGTACATACCAACATATCTCATTCTTTAGAATATGACATCACGCGCTATATATGCCATTCGATCCCTCTCTACCAAGTTACGTAACGGAACAGTCCGTAAGTGAGTACTAAGTAATGAGTCGGATTTGCCTGAGCAGCAGATAAAGATTGTAAGTTCGTGAGTGAAACATGTACTACATGTGTCCGACCACCGTCTACCAAGTCTTGCTCGCCATTCCAAATCCTTACTGATTAGACGTTCGCAGAGGATGGGCAATGAAGTGGTAACACGAAATGAAAGCGGTTACTATCAAAGTAAATGCTGCAAGATATTCGCGCCTTCCTGTGGAGGTCCACGTAATTTTCTATGCGTGTGGCTAGAAATTCTACAGGACACGAAACGTAATCCATTCCAATGGTGAACTTGTCACTTCCTACCCGGACATCACCTAGCTCGAGATAGTTCACTGGTTAAGGTGTGAAACTACTGGCCGGAGGATTCGTGGTTCGCACCCAACCTCTGCATCTCGACTGCTCCTGTCTAGGCTCCAGCAATCTGGCAGCGTTTCCACCCTCGTCCTCCCCCCGTTGGGTAGCATGGCACTGAAAGGGTGTTACAGCTGAACGGCTATTACATGTGTTGTTGTGTTTTTGACTTGTGTTGAGTGAGGTTCGCAAAGGATGCTGGGTTGATCCCACGAGATGATGCTCAACTGTGTTCACTTCAAACGTTTTGAAAGGTGTACGGAACGTGCTGTTGGCTGCTTTCCATAGAGCTATAGAGATTTTTGTAATCGGTCACCACCTTCACCATTTCTTTTCACTTTTTATTGAGGCTTTTTTCATTCATGGTTGTATGGAGGTTAAGCACCAGTTTTCATGACCGTTTTGTTGCTATACAGGGTGATCACGATGATGACCTGCTAATCATCTTGGCTTGTCGCACTGAAGTTAGTACCTAAAAGTATACTCTTGTCTATCCATATAAAATCGGGACTAGTAGCGCATGATATAGCCAGCGCAACCTGCATTGTTGGATTTGTCATTGCACGAGAAGCACACGCTGTCCCGCCAAACCATCAATGTGAAATCATCGGTATCAGCCGATAACAGCTATAGGTCTGGAAAACCGATAGTGAAAGGCATAAAGACATCTCAGAACCCACACTCACAAAGGCCAAGTCTCATGACGATACAAAACAACCCACATTTTATCTAACGAATACAAATCCTGAATCCGCTGAACAACGTTTTGAGATGCAAATAGCCCCTGTACGTTGACTTGATGCCAAGTCGTTCAGCCGTAGTACTCTTTCGATGCCTAGCTGCAGAGGTTGGGTTAGAACCAAGGACCTTCCGGTTCACGCCGTAACCACTGAGCTATCTCGAGCTCAGTGCTATGATAGCAATGCAATGCGTACGACCGACTATAACTACATGTAAGGAAGGGAATGGAATTTTATGGACCACTGTAGGCTGTGTTTGAATATGTCCAGCAAACCATCGCCCTCTGTGGGAATAAGCTTTAAGAGTGCAAGATTCTCACTTCGAAGAAACATCCAAATAGGAAGCTGATAAAAATGCACATCAAAAATGCTGCAATCCAATAGGAAGGATTTGGAGTGCGTCGAAGTTTGATTTCAATCCAGCCCGGATGTTGCGACCACATGTTGTTATCGGCCATGTGCCCCAGTGGCGATAATGGATCCTGGCACAGTCCGGCAACAAGATCCGCGCGAAGCGGTGCGCGAACGGAACATTCACAACCACAGCTCAGTTGGAATACCAAACTGAGACCATCCATACGTGAAGGAATGTAGCTGGAATTTAAATAAAAATGGTTGAGAAACCTGGAGTCTGAATGATCCAGGTGAACTCTGTGTGTTCGTGAGATTTAGGGCAATAAACCAGAAATAGCAGTCGTGCGTATCTTTCACACCTTGGTGGAGTGAACCAATAGACCTTACATGAACGAGCGCATTCCAACGGGCAAAATAAGGGAATATGAATATGAATATGCTCAAACTACAGTGGCGACAGTCAAGGCGCTCAACTGAACAATCAAGGGGAACGACAATCATTGATTTGGAATCAGATGCCACCACAATGCAGCATTATTATAAAGCTCCTAAAACCACGTCAAAATCGCTCGTCGTAGGCATCGAGTTGATAGCTTCCATGCAATCTGTCACAGAAACGAAAACTCAGTCGAGAAACCTCAGATCAATGGATGTCAATATGTCAGTGGGCAGAAACAGAGCACCAGAG
Organism: Clonorchis sinensis; assembly: GCA_003604175.2. Classification (NCBI taxonomy): domain Eukaryota; kingdom Metazoa; phylum Platyhelminthes; class Trematoda; order Opisthorchiida; family Opisthorchiidae; genus Clonorchis; species Clonorchis sinensis. The sequence continues at coordinate 14,082,670 of CM030374.1, forward strand.
CCCTGTAAGCTTCGTCTTCGTTGGCCTGAGGCCGACATGCAATGAGAGGTAATGACTGCTAAATTCACTAGCGGCAAGCTTAGACAGTCAAGTACTCAGCAATCATTTAGCCTGAGCACATATGGGACCTGGTGTTGATTATCTGCGCCGAGTTACGTTTGATTACAACAGTACTACTACGCCCATCGAAATTTTCGCCTAAGGGGTGGAACAATGGGTCAGCTATTGAGAAGGATCTGGGGTCCAAAAACAATATTTTCCTGATCTGTAGTAGCAGCGACGCTCCGGCTGGGCCGCGTTACGGGTGGGGGCGATAGACGGGGGTTCATTCTTGTGTGTAAGTTGGATGGCCTTCAAGAGTGTGGGGATGAAGAGGACTGTACGGTCAGCGAAGTTGGATGAGTCACAGTTTCAGGCGTTGTTTGCATAGCGTAAAAGAAAGTTCGGAGAGGCAACAAGAGATGTGAGAGATAGGCAAACGAGAAATAGTAGGAATAATCACCCTAAATGGGGGAGGAAATTTAGAAATAAGGAGTAATGAGTCTGGGAGCGGGAAGAAAAAAGTGTCGACGCTTAGATCAATGCCCCATACCCCACTTTAGAAATTGGAAAAATGAATGGTTCTGTGGATAGCTCTGAGTAAATTCATATTGAGCTAGCTGGTAACATGTGTCAACATCTTACGTGTCGTAAATTAGGATGGGATATCACTCCTTTATTCTGGGCAGGAAAGCACCAAAGCAGTGGACTTTCAACAAGGGTGTCTGCCAAATTAGTTTTCAAAAATATAAAAAGTGGAACTGCTAAAATACGAGAGGATGAAATCTCGGGATGAAGATGCAGCTGTCAGATCGGCAAACAGGATTGCTATGGATGTGAGTAACACGTCCTACGCGAGGTTGAAAACTAAAAGCTGGTAATAATCGTGATTAGCTTTGGGAGGGAAATGGTGTTCATCAAACAGAAATGATACCAACATAGTCTGTGAATCGTACAAGCCGTCGGATATTCTTGAGTTGTGTAGATTCAGAAGTAATACGCTCGGTGGACGTAGTACCCTAGACTGATAGTAGGACGGCTGACAGAATTCGGTATCAGAAACAGCCGAGGGAGAGAACTTGAATCGGACATTTTCAAATGTTGGTATCTTGAGGTAATTCTGAAATTTTCAATTGAGACTTAGAGCAGTAAGTGTTAGGTGTTCAAGCGCATCATCATCATCATCTCATCATCATCATCATCATCATCATCGACAGCATGACATCAGTGTTGAACACCGATGCTTCGCTGCTATATATATATATATATATATATATATATATATATATATTAAAAGCCCTAGAGTCAAAAGAAGAGAAAAGAGTGATGAGGGAGGGGATCTAGTGCTGGCCTATGTCAAGCATTCTGAGGTGCCTACACCTCCAACCGCTCAATCAGACAATCTGAAAGAAACTGACAGCACGAACGTCACTGACATCGATTAACCGCCATTTCTTGCAACGTCTCCAGCCAAGCGCAGGCGGGGTCACGGGATCCCATCTTGGAAGGCGTACAACACCAACACCCAAACTCTTCGTGATCTCTTTCACGCTCTTCTACCAACTCATGCGTTGTCCACCTCGCGGTTTGCCATTCTGAAGGAGACACGGAGAACAACACTCGTCTCGGTAGACGGTGTTTCGGCATGCGTAGCACATGACCGAGCCATCGTAGTCGGTGGTGCTGGATGTTTTCCCCAACTGAAGTACCTGCAGCACAACCAAATACCCGTTTTCTAGTCACCTCGTTGCTAACACGCTGAAGCCATCCACAACCAGCCACGCTTCTGAGGCATCGGTGGTCGAAAACCTAGAGACGCCTCACATCATCTGTCCGCAGAGGCCATGTCTCGCACGCACACAGCAAAACAGCCCTTACTGTAGCCTGGTACACACGACCCTTAAGATCTAGTGAGATGCTTTTTTGACGCCATAGGTGACGCAAATTAGCAAACGTGATTGGAACCTTTGAGGTTCTTGCACTGACTTCATCACACACACTTTCGTCAGAGCTAATACAACTACCGAGGTATGTAAAGTTTTCCACAATCTCCAGTGATTCTCCTTGAATTTTAAGGGATATGTTTGGAGACTGCACGTTCTGAAGCATGACTTTGCACTTCGAAGGTGCGAGGCGCATGCTAAAAGATGGTATGATGGTGGTCAGTCTATTCAACAGGGCTTGTGCTTCACTTTGGTCTTCATGAGGGCGATTTCATCTGCGTACCCCAGATCGACAAGGCTCTCACCAGCAACAAGCTACTACTACTCGAATACGCCAACCAATTTGTCTAACCTGGACAAAGGAAGGACGCAACAGTTATAGAGCGTGTCCAGTGAGGTACTACGAACATGGTTACCGGTCCTAAATCCGGGAATTATGAAACGCATTTTGAGATCCTGATCTCCTTCCCCTAGATTATCGTCGCCTCTGAGGGAAATCGAAAGCTCGAGAGATGAAGGCTTGTGCTACGGAAACAGCCGTGCCCTATACCAACTGATACAATTGACTGGTCCCAGGAAAACAACGGTCAGCGAAACGATAAGTGAAAAAGACGGCTCATTAATTCACTCCCAAAAACGTCGACTGGAAAGATGGGCCGAACACTTCGAAGAGCAGTTCAGCTGGCCTCCTGCAACACAGCCTGTGGAGATAATGCATACGGGCGAGTGGAATGTAAACCTTGATCGTCCTTCGGAAGAAGAAGAAATAAAGTACGAAATATCCGTACTAAAACGTGAGAAGGCACCAGGACCGGACGGTCTCTATCCAGCCCTCTTCAAAGAAGGCGGAGAATCCCTGGTGACCCATCTTACAAAGCTTGTTGGTGCTATATGGAACGAAGAGAAGGTGCCTGCAGAATGGGGCATGTCGACAGTTATCCCTATTTTCAAAAAGGGTACGCGGACGCTGTGCGAAAACCACCGTGGCATCAGCCTGTTAGCTGTGGCATCGAAGGTACTCTGGTCTTATCCTTCGAAGGTTAACTGAACACAGAGAGACAAATCCGTGAAAACCAAGCTGGGTTCCGTCCTGCAAGAGGATGCATCGATCATATCTTCACCCTCCGACAGATTCTTGAACAGCGACACTGCTTCCAGCAACCAACAATGGTTGTGTTTCTCGATCTGAAGGCTGCCTTTGACTCTGTAGACCGCCAGGCACTATGGCAGTGTCTGTGGAGCAAAGGTGTCCCCTTAAATTCTTGACCCTTCTTAAGGCGCTGTACGCCAACTCCCGCGGCCGTGTGAAGGTCTACGGAAGCTCTCTTCTGAGTTCACCACATCAAGTGGTGTCAGACAGGGCTGTCCTCTTTCACCTTTCCTCTTCAATTTCGTCATTGATACGATCATGGAAGACTCATTATCAGCCTCTACTGCCTGTGGGGTCGAAGTGCTCCCAGGGCGTCCGCTCACAGATATCGAGTATGCAGACGACATAGCTCTTCTTGGATCTGACGCCGTGGTAATGCAAAGAATATTAAATAATCTAACTAATTCCGCCTCACGGTTCGGCATGCGCTTCACACCTGCAAAGTGTAAAGTGCTAGTGCAAGACTGTGGGCCCGAACCCTAGCCTAGTGCTTGCGGGTGAACCGATTGAGGTAGTAGACAAATTTGTCTACCTGGGCAGCTGTATTAGTCCCGGTGGTCTCGCGAAAGATGATATTTCCATCCGAATTGGGAAGGCCCGAGCAGCTTTTGTGAACCTGCGTCACCTGTGGCGTAGGCGTGACATCAGCTTATCCGTCAAGGGTCGAGTTTATAATGCTGCGGTGCGCTCCGTATTACTATACGGATCAGAAACCTGGCCGCTGCGCGCCGAGGACGTCAAAAGACTTTCAGTGTTTGACCACCGATGTCTCCGGAGCATTGCCCGAATCTGGTGGGAACACCGGATCAGCAATGCTGAAGTACGTCGAATGGTATTCGGGAGAAATAACTCACCCTCGATAGATGAACTGATCACACTGCATAGGCTGCGCTGGCTTGGCCACGTGCTGCGCATGCCAGTCGACCGACTTCCTCGAAGGGTTCTTTTCGCACAACCACGTGAAGGGTGGAAGAGAGCCAGAGGCGGTCAAACAATGACTTGGCAGCGAAGTATAAAAGCCATTACCAGCAAACTCAGCTGCGCTGGTCACTGCCGTCTTCCTGGATGGGGACCCCGAGACGGGCCACATCAATGGTTAGAGACATTGTCAGACATGGCCCAATCGCGCCCTCAATGGCGCTCATGCATCCAAGCTATTGCCTTCAATGCATAGCCCCCTTCCCGACGTAACAGCCCATTGACAGTGGTGCATTTACGCAGCTCGCCTCCAATGCGCAGCTACCTACCTCACCTCCCCAAATCATCGGCGGAACGAAACTGTGGCAGCTACAACCACTGTACGACAAGTACACGGTTTCTTACAGCTGATGATGATGATGATGAGGCAGTGTACACTCTACCCTTGGCTGTCAGGTTTATTTCACGTCAGCGCCACAAATACCGGAGGTTGGTAAACGCTACTCTGGTCTTTCCGATTCGGGAGGTGATTTCGCCCTTAACCAGTTCGCCGGGACTTGTGCAGTTGTCCAGATAGACGAATTTATCAACCACTATCGGCTCACCTCCAAACATGACGTTTGGGTTTGATCCCACACGGTTTTGCAGCAACACGTTAAACTTTGCATGTGTGAAGCGCATGTCGAACTGTGCAGCAGAATTATTTAGGTTATTTAAAGCAGACGAAGATTCAGACGGTACATCGAGAACACAGTTAAAGAGAAAGGGCGACAGCGGACGTCCTTGTCTGACACCATTAGACGTGAACCCAAGGGGGAATTTGCCGTAAACACGTATGCGTTCACGGAAGGAGACATAGAAACATCATAAGAGAAGATAATTAAGCTTGCCCCGAAATCTTGTGCTTCAGTCTTCCTGTTTGACCAATATACGGAAAGGCGAAATCGAGAGCTTTCAGATCGGCGATTTTCCCCCTATCACAAAGGTTCTAGTATGGACTTGTGAAATGTTGAGATAACCCTATAAATACAGTTGTAGCATGCTTTCTTCCCTAACAACAAGGGTCATCTCAAGGTACTGTGCCATTTGGTGTACTATAGTGGCTGGAATAGCACGCCAAGGGCAAGCATCGTAGCTGCAAACCACAAAACCTTCATTTTTCTCCAATGCGCGAACGTACAATCTCATTAGAAATAAGGCGTGCAGGCATGAAGCCCATACTTCAGGAAAGACATTAGGAAACTTGAAGACTCCCAGCAAAATGGGACGAAAACGGCATTCGGTATGAGTAGAAGTTTTGATCTTGTTCTCTCTACGGCAGAGGTCTGACTTGCACATATTCCAACTTAGAGTAAATGAGGTGCCCAGAGGCCACCAAAGCGAGCGGGATAAGAGCTTTCGTAAGAAATTTTGGCGGATACCATAGAAACTTATTCGGAGCAATTCCATTCCATTTATCAGTTACAAACCGTGTACCATGGGTACATTGGCTCCAGTGGCTACAGTCTCGATCACCGGAAGACTGGAGAGTGTGGGACATACAGCCAAGCCTTGGAGGCGATGGCATATCCGGTTAGTTCGGGAACTGGGTAGCTACTCACTGGCGTACCTCAGCATTTCTAATCCGATGTCCCACCAGACCTGACCAATGTTTTGGAGACGCCGATGGTCAAACAGACATCTTTTGTATGTCCTTTGAGTATAGGGGGCCTCGTTTCCGATCCATAAAGAAGTATGGCTCGCACAACCGCAGTGTAAACTCTGTCCTTGACAAACAAACTGACATCAAGTCGGCGCCATTGGCGTGGAAGTTTGGTAAAATCTGCCCTGGCCTTTCCGATTCGAGAAGTAATCTCATCTTCCGCTAGTCCACTGGGACTTATAAAACTACCCAGATAAATAAATTTATCCACCACGCCGACTGGCTCGTCTGCAAGCATGAAATGTGGATTTGATCCCGCCAAGTCCTATAGCAGCACTTTACACTTTGTACGTGTGTCCGGAGGGCAGCGGCCCGCAGTGCAATGTGTCGACAGATTTCAAATTGCGTGCCATCGTTAATTACAATGCCTTTTGTCTACTTTCAGATGCGACGGCGGTAATGAAGTTGGAACATAGACATTTTCGAATACCATCCATGGGAGATCGAGAGCCCTTCCCAATAACTAACACCCTTTGTATGTTTAGATGGTTGTACCCGCGCATTCCACTGTTGTCACTTCTCGACCCCACGTGTTCTGTTCCTCGGAGAATAAACTGACATACTTATATTCTTGTGCTTCTCTGTGGAGAGTTGGTGGGAGCTACCAACTTATCGATACATCCATTTAACACTAGCCTTTTTCAGGTCCACCTGGCTGCTATCTTCAGAACACCTACACTGTGAGTTTGGATAATTTCATACATGCAGTGTACCGGTAACCGAATACCACACTGATGTGTGCGGACTACGGACCAAATGAAGCGATGCCCTGATTGGTCAAAATGCCAACCAATCTGGATCGAGCACCTGCAGCTCGATGCTTCTCACTCCCTCACGGAGATTCTAGCACGCCCTGTGGAACATTCTGTAATCAGCCTATAAATACAATTGTAATAATCGCAATGCTTATGAACACTGGCCCTCAAAATATGGCCAGAAGTCGTAGGTGCAGTTGTTTAGGCCAAAGTCAGCAGCGACCACGACCCAGTTTTCACCTGGGCCTACGTAACAACCAGCGAGAAACTTACAAACTTGTGACCGCGTTGCAACCAAAACCAGGATTCTATATAGACGAAAGAAAAGCGGTGTGAACTTTCGCATTCTTCCGATGTTTAGGAGGGTACAAACACTCCATCAGGCTGTGCGCAGTGCGTTCCTATGATAAATGGGTCCTAGCTCGCGTATTTGGCACCAAGGCCGCTAGACGAGCATTGAGTGTCACTTGCCGGTGACTGGGTTGCATAAACGGAGCTTCATATTCCGAAAATAACGATGCCGCATCATAAAGATTTGTTTACGAGTGGAGTCCTGGCTATAGTTCGGCCTTTATTTCAGTTCATTACTTTTTTTGCACTTTTTATCTCTTCCGCATTTCTACCCACCGTGCCCTGACGTCACTACCACCAGAATTCCATTGACGCATTTGTAGCGTCTATCGCAGCATAGTTAACACTGCCGAGCCATTAAGATTTCAGACAATTTAGCTTGTCAACTATAAACCATGTGCCAAGCATACGTTGGTCTCAGCTGCTGTTGTTTCGGTCATCGGAAAACTGGAGGGCAGGGAGGAGGTAGCTGAACACTGGAGCCCATGGCATAATCACTTGGTACGGGAAAAGTTGAAGGTACGCACGGAAGGCCACAGCTTTGATACACACCCGCCACTGACTTCGCGACTTAGCCGTCTGCTAGCGTTATTGACCACTGATGGGTTGCGTCCGGAGGTTCCCATACATGGGGCTGTGGCTGTCAACCCGAATGAGCTTACTGTTTAGCGTTTTCATATTTCGTTACCAGTTCATACATTGTCCATCACTCAGTCGATTTCAGTAAGTACAGAGCCGGGCAAATGTGCATTTCAAGGCAGACGGCTCCCCTGACATGTGGAGAAAGTTAACTAGTGTAACCTATGAAGCATGGGTTAGATAGCAATCGTGGGTAGGTTCATCTGGAGTGCCTCAGTATTACGAATCCAACGTTCTTATCAGACCCGTCTAATGCTTCGGAGACGCCGGTGGTCGAACACGGACAGATTTCGTAGCTCCCTTGCTTGCAGATGCCAGTTTCTGATCCACACGGCAGTGTGGATCGCACCATCGCAATGTACAACTGCTCTCGAAAGACAAACTGGTGTGACACTGGCCCAGTCATTGGAGAGCTAATTTACCGACAGGTTTGAATCCAACCTCTACTTCTCGACTTCCCCTGTCTAGGCTTGGGCAACCTGGCAGTATCCCAGCCCTAGTGCTTCCTTCGGATGGCATGGCAGCTAGACATCCAAAGGGTGGTACAGTTGAATAACTTCGATTTCGATTCTGGCTCCATAGGTGTTGGAGTTTGTCAAAAGCCCTCATAGCATTCTCGCTTTGAGTAGTGATCTCGTCTGCAACCAGTCCTTTGGGCTTTTACAACTGCCCCGATCAACAATCTTGTCTCTCACGTCGATTGGCTCGTCTGCAGGCATGAGGTTTTGACGGATCCCGCCTTGTGATGAAGCAGCACTGTACAATTTACACGCGTGAAGCGCATACCAAAAGATGCCGCAGAATTACTTTGATTAGTTGAACCGGTTTACTTTTTCAGGGTATATGAACAAAAGAGCGACCTCCTCACTTTGGATGATGAGTGCAAACTGCAGACATTCGGGATCGGGTGCCTTGTTGCGTTGAAGAAGTGATGGAGGTTTGGTGTCAGTGTTTCGTTTGGGCCTGCTTGGTTCTTCCAGCGGTCGTGCTGAGAAAGATCAATTGAACTGCGCTTTGGATTTTTCAACCCATCGGGGGGGGGAGGGAATTACCGTTCCGTCTCTTCGCGTATTGCCTCGCTGACACTTGTCCTGAAAGGTCGGATTGGCTGAAAGAGGGCGCGCTGCTGTTTGTAGCTGCGGTCTTCTCCATCTCCTGGGACTTCGCAAAATACCAGCCTTCTCTATCGTTTTTCAGGCCCCTCACCATCCGGTATTTGAAAGGTGTGCGGTGGCCATCATAAGCGCTAGTTGCTGGTTCTTGTATGTCTCCTCTATCTTCTTCAGAACGTTCCACGGCTCTTTGCTAAATTGCTTTTTTGTTTTAGCTCGCAGCGCCAAATTTTGGATGAATAAAGCTCAGCCTCTTGGCTCTCAGTCTCTTCCCTTCTTATTCTGACTGTCGCCGGGGTGCATTCGTTGTGAAACACAACACTATTGTGGGCTCTCTGGTAACAGTAAGATCAGCCGATCCCAATGATATCCAGAGTTCATTTACCCGAGTCGGATGGCTTGGCGCCACAGTGGGGAGCTGATGAGCTCTGTAACGGTCAAGGCGTAACCAAGCGGACATTCATTTAACTAGGGTTTTGAGTAGGCATTAATATACAGCTCGCAATTTTGCGTTGGTTGCTGAGAAAATTGTTATCATTCATTTTTTACTATCCTCGCCATCAGCACCAGCGGTAGCACCACACTAGTGGTCAGCATTGATGCTTCGCTGCGGCGCAATCACAGTTTATTTAAAGGCTCTATTGTGAGGAGACCGGATCTTATTGTTTTGTGATGCCGTGACCCAATGAGCTATTCTGAGCGAAGTTTGTGCAACAATTGCGGCGTCTCTCATACGAGGTTAGCGGGCAGCTATAGATATAATGCTTCACGTTAGAGGTTAGACCATGTATCACGATCTGTTCGTCAGGCCGTAACGCACTGGCAGTTGCCACTAAAAAGAAGTTTTCTGTGATCAAAGTTTCGAGCTGAAGGCTTTTGTTGAAAAATGCAATCTTCCTCCTTAACCGTTACCGAGCTGTTGATCACGATGAACTCCCACCCGCTCTGGTTAACTGTGGAGGTGGAGTCCTCAGTCGATATTTTTCTAACTGGTTTGCTTCTATCTGGGTGAAAGAAATTGTCTCAGCAAACAGGGCGAATATAAAATGTAATCGTTCAGATTTAACGCCCTTTGGGTTCCCAGTCCTCACGCTACCCGAAAAGAAGCACGAGGGCTGAGATATTATCATGCTGCTCCAGACTAGGAAGGAGCCGTTGGGATGCAGAGGTTATGATGAAACCACGGAATTCTCAGTCCTAAAGCTCACGCTCTAAGCACTGAGGTATCTTGAGCTCATCAAATAGAGTGTGTAGACTGTGGTGTGCATTCTCAAAAATGATGCCCGCAATGAGTGTGTCAGTCACCGAGAAATTATCTTGACTCCGTTTTAACCAGCATCCTTGCATCGCCCTACTAAGGCGTTTGAAGACGGGACCTGAGAATAGCATGCTAGATTCTGGTCGAGAAGGAACTGCGAACTACATCTTAACGCTCCGTCAAGTGTTAAAGCAACAGTATGCGTATAAGTGCGTTGCAATCTTGGTGTTTCCTGACTTGAAGAGTGTTCCGTTATCTTGGTCAGTTAGGTCTCAACAGGTTTGGGAAAAATGATGTCTCAGAAATTCGTGAATCTCACACGCTGTTTGTATTCACATACATGTGAGCGCGTGAGAGTATACAGGTGTTACAGGTGGGGACTAGATTATGAGAACAAGAGAGAATCGCCTATGATGAATAGCGCCTCACCTGCCTAGGAACGGATGCGTACAAGCTCGAAGTAAGGACGGAGCATAATTAATAGGTAGCAATAAGCTTAACACAAAGGAGAGTTGTGATATGCACTTGGGCCGCCGTTTCATGTAGAAAAGGACAACTTAAGCAAAAGGACTGAATGCAGTCGATATTAAACGGTCTGTCTGTCTTAAACAGCCGTTCATTATCGCACTCACAGAGACCTGGCTCACACCGGATATCGCTGACGCGGAGGTCTCGATATACGGTTACTCTGTTTTTCGAGCTGACTCAAAAGGAGGTAAGGCTGGTGGAGTTGCTTTGTACTTTAATGCGGCCATGCCAATCCCGATTATTCTCTCTAATACCACTTCTGCGCCTTTTTGCAATGCACTGTGGCTTCAAGGCCCGCTGCGCGGGTCCGATTCTCTCCTTCTCGGTGTGGTCTACCGAGGCCCCTTGAGTCCTCCGGAAGATAACCAATTCTCCGTACGAACCCTTGAGCAACTCTCCTCCAGCTACCACATCACTCATCTCCTGCTGATAGGTGTCTTCAACGCTCCGAAGGTCCCCTGGACGGAGCTCCAGTACGTCGGAGCAAGTGAACCTTTTGAGGCGGCGCTGACCGAAGTCGTCCAACAGAGCGCTTGGACTCAACATGTCATTGCACCCAAGACACCGCATGAGCCAACAACCGTCCCTCCTGGATTTGACCATCACCAATGAAAGACACTTCGTTGAGCAGGTGATAATTAACGCTCCACTGGGACATAGTGACCATTGTGTGCTGGCCTTTAATTTCATCTGCTATTGGGCCAGAAATCCCGAACCCCAAACGTGGATTCGAAACTTCTGCCGTGCAGACTTTTCGGGAATGAGCATCTTTCTTGAGCAAGCTAAACTGGGACCCGCCTCAGTGGAAGAATTATATAGGACTATTGTCCAGAAAGTTCATGAGGCTGACGCGATGTTCGTCCCAAAAACCAGCACGCAGTCGGATGAGCCGCAATCTGCCCAAAAGTATCCGGCGTCTTTTGGAAAGAGGTCCTAACTATTTTTAAAAAGTTGACTACAGGAGGTACAGAAGATGAGCCGGCATTTCGGAAAATGCGGAACCGCTGTAAATCGGAAATCCGCCAATGGAGCATACGAAAACAAGCCACCATTCTGGCCTCGCACGGAAGAACAGAAATGCGCTTATATATGATATATATATATAATATATATAATATAATGATGGTAACTGGAGGCATCCAGTGCTGGTCACCATAATAAAAGTGGTCGTTGAGACTCACTGCGTCTACTTATCGTAACTGTTGGACCCACGTATACGTCCCAGCGTCCTCGTCACACCTAACCTTGTCAAGGTGTATCTGTGAACGGCCTCCAGCCGACTTGGTCCTTACGGTGGAGGTCATTTGTCAACTCCTGCAGAGGATCAACCCATTCTGCGAGTTGGGGCCCGTTGGGGCCCGAAGAAGTCCACCGAAGGATCCTGAAGGAAACGTCGTACACACTGGCAACTCATTTTCATCTGCTGTTTCGTCAGTCGCTTGACGAAGGCCACCTTCCCTCTGTTTGGAAGGAAGCGATTGTCACGCCAATCTACAAAACTGGTGACCTACTATCGCCTGGCAGCTACAGGCCTATAAGCCTCACTAGCGTGCCGTGCAAGGTGATGGAACACAATCTGAAGCGAGCAGTCCTAGAGCATCTTACTTCCAGCAACGTGCTATCTACAGTTCAACACGGATTTCTCCCAAACCGTTCCTGCGTGCCGAACATGCTCGTATTTATGGACAGCTTAACCCGAACCAAGGACGAGGGACTCAATTCGGGTGTCATATTTTTTGACCTCTCAAAAGCATTTGATCGAGTCACACACGTCCCT